>CANNZV010003066.1:0-74614 GCA_947561585.1 Caprella mutica
CGGGATATCATTTTTAATAATGCGCATATATTTAGCTATAGTTATTAGATAAATAATGAAGTTATGATACTGAATGCTTCGTAATTATCTTTACAGCTATTTTTCCCCTATTAAATAAGTAAATAAATATATGCAAATATAAACAAGATCAATTTTTTTCAAAAGATTTGCTTACTTGAAAGTGTAATGAATTTTTTTTTATTATTCTTACAATACTAATACAAAACTCCCTGTATATCTCTCTTATAAAAATAATAATCATCAGTATTGACTATTTAACATAGAGAGAAGCTTAATGTTGAAATTGTTTCAGTCTTTCATTTCCCTCATCACTCATGTGTTTCATTCCCTTTTCGCTGAAAGGAAGCAACAGACCAATTAATTTGTCAAAACTGTCCACCAGGCGACACATAAAGCAATCTTCTTCGCTGCTATAATTTGCCCCTAACTCGCTTGCTAGTCCACAATAATAAATTAGAGGACAATTTAGTGTAATAAATAGAAATTAGAAACGTGTTCTATGAATAGAAGTTATGGCGGTAACTAACTAAATTTAATTTTTTTGAAAAAATTACAGTTACTAACAATAAATCAACTTTTCTTTAACGCATTTTTTGTTATGTAATTAAAATCATTTCATAAATTTTCAGTTAAAATAGGTGTAAAAATATCCCATTGTCTCTTTTTATACATCGATAGCTTTCACACTACTTTCCTTTAAGTAAAATTTTTCCTACCTCTCCCCTCCTCTTCACCACCTCTTCACCACCCCTTCACCACCTCTTCACCACCTCTTCACCACCTCTTCCACATTCATTCCCACCTCTTTCACGGCCTATTCACCTCCTCAATCGGTGAGTTTATGTTCCTCATGGGGCTGGGAACTCATCAGTGCAATGTGTCGAGATCACAAGTCAGCAGTAAGCCTTTATTACAGGGCACTGCATGTAGTGTTGCCTTTATTACAGGGCACTGCATGTAGTGTTGCCTTTATTACAGGGCACTGCATGTAGTGTTGCCTTTATTACAGGGCACTGCATGTAGTGTTGCCTTTATTACAGGGCACTGCATGTAGTGTTGCCTTTATTACAGGGCACTACATGTAGTGTTGCCTTTATTACAGGGCACTGCATGTTGTGTTGCCTTTATTACAGGGCACTGCATGTAGTGTTGCCTTTATTACAGGGCACTGCATGTTGTGTTGCCTTTATTACAGGGCACTGCATGTAGTGTTGCCTTTATTACAGGGCAATGCATGTAGTGTTGCCTTTATTACAGGGCACTGCATGTAGTGTTGCCTTTATTACAGGGCACTACATGTAGTCTTGCCTTTATTACAGGGCACTGCATGTTGTGTTGCCTTTATTACAGGGCACTGCATTCAGTGTTGCCTTTATTACAGGACAATGCATGTAGTGTTGCCTTTATTACAGGGCACTGCATGTAGTATTGCCTTTATTACAGGGCACTGCATGTAGTGTTGCCTTTATTACAGGGCACTGCATGTAGTGTTGCCTTTATTATAGGGCAATGCATGTAGTGTTGCCTTTATTACAGGGCACTGCATGTAGTGTTGCCTTTATTACAGGGCACTACATGTAGTGTTGCCTTTATTACAGGGCACTGCATGTAGTGTTGCCTTTATTACAGGGCACTGCATGTAGTGTTGCCTTTATTACAGGGCACTGCATGTAGTGTTGCCTTTATTTCAGGGCACTACATGTAGTGTTGCCTTTATTACAGGGCACTGCATGTAGTGTTGCCTTTATTACAGGGCACTACATGTAGTGTTGCCTTTATTACAGGGCACTGCATGTAGTGTTGCCTTTATTACAGGGCACTACATGTAGTGTTGCCTTTATTACAGGGCACTGCATGTAGTGTTGCCTTTATTACAGGGCACTACATGTAGTGTTGCCTTTATTACAGGGCACTGCATGTAGTGTTGCCTTTATTACAGGGCACTGCATGTAGTGTTGCCTTTATTACAGGGCACTAGATGTAGTGTTGCCTTTATTTCAGGGCACTACATGTAGTGTTGCCTTTATTACAGGGCACTGCATGTAGTGTTGCCTTTATTACAGGGCACTACATGTAGTGTTGCCTTTATTACAGGGCACTACATGTAGTGTTGCCTTTATTACAGGGCACTGCATGTAGTGTTGCCTTTATTACAGGCACTGCATGTAGTGTTGCCTTTATTACAGGGCACTGCATGTAGTGTTGCCTTTATTACAGGGCACTGCATGTAGTGTTGCCTTTATTACAGGGCACTGCATGTAGTGTTGCCTTTATTACAGGGCACTGCATGTAGTGTTGCCATTATTACAGGGCACTACATGTAGTGTTGCCTTTATTACAGGGCACAACATGTAGTGTTGCCATTATTACAGGGCACTGCATGTAGTGTTGCCTTTATTACAGGGCACTGCATGTAGTGTTGCCTTTATTACAGGGCACTGCATGTAGTGTTGCCATTATTACAGGGCACTGCATGCAGTGTTGCATCGACTGTAACATGTAGGAAATTATACAGCAATAGCTTAAGTCACTACATCTCATTTATGTAAACCCTGGGTACAATATTAATATATACTATGGTAATTAGGAGTTACAATATGTTTCAAAATAAACCTAATTAAGAGGGTATTTTGATATCATTATTAATCAGTACGCAATAGTACTGGAAATTTTCTTAATTATTTCATTTGTATTAATATTTTATTTTACTAAAATATAATATTATAGATTCATTTAAATTAAATATTTTTTTAAAATCTGTAAATCCAATATTCAACTCTGAATAGTTACTGTAACTACCCTGTCGAGTCGATAGAAAAGTTCGAAGCGTGTTCTCTGGAGTATCGTTTGTGAGAATTAATTTGCGTATCTCCCCCATAAATAGTGTGAGTAGAGTGTAAACGGTGCATTTCAGCCATTACAGTGAGAGCTGTTTGCACACTACATGGAAACGTGTAAGTGCCTCTCAGATGCCAAAGAGCTTGTTCAACAATAGAATGCATTTGTTTTATATATTCGAAGAGAAATCCTGGTAAAGATGATCTATAGTAATGGTGTGTTCTGTAGATGAATAAGAGTATATCTACAATGTGCATATAAGGTTGAAACAAAAATGTGTATTCACTATTAAACTGACGAGAAAACTTTTATTTGTGAGTACAGTGTGAAATGGTATAACTTCAAAAACAAATGACAAATGTGATTGAAGAATTCCGATATTTCGCAAACGCCACTTTGTATTTTCAATTACAAATTTCAATGGATCAGCTGTTCTTGGCTAGCTGCAAAAAACTTTATTTGTGAGATATCTCCACAAGCTAAAGTCCATGGGCGTGTGATTTGTCGAAAGTGCAAGATATTCAATGATATATACTCCTAATATATTTGATAGATGTTCATACTATGATTATCTCACCATTTATCCCCTTCGTTTTTGTCTAATCGTATGTAATTACGTAAAAAAGTTAAAGACATGAAAAGGCAAGTTTCAAATCGGTTTTCAATTAAAGTTATTATTATTTTTCCAAAAGAAATGGTGAAGCAGCTATAGGTTACTAGTTTTAAGTCTAAGAACTTGTACCATATTGCAAAATATTGATATTGTTGTACAGCTGTGCGATAAACATTCACAAAAAACTTTTTAAAAGAACGTTCCACAAAACTTTTTATAAAAACGTTTCACAAAATACTTTTTATAAAAACGTTTCACAAAAACTTTTTAGACTCACCAAATTTTACGTATCTCATTATTTTACTGTTTGTTTTATTATTTATGATAATATGATTTGAAGAAATTAGAAAGTCCACGGACTTTGATAAGATTATTTGAGTTACTTTTTATGATGAAAATTCATTTTAACATGAATGATAATTGAAATTTGCTGTAAGTTTCGAATGTTTAATATTTTACAAATATCAAATAAATCACTTATTCACTAATATTCGAAAATATTAGATGGAATGGGAAGAATCCAATTATTTAAGTAAACTAAAAGAAATTCTATGAATTATCTATTAAATTATTATTCTATATAATTAATCCAAATTCAACCTGGATGTTTACTGATGCTCAGGCCATGTCTTGACTCCAGTTTCAGGAGTTGAAACTGACAGAAAAGATGAACATTTTGCCTGGTGATGCCACAGCAAAACCTATTAATATTAATGGTTTTTGATGACTTACGTTATTATGAATTTTTATATAATAAATTACTAAAAACAGGTCGTAGTTTTTCAGAAAATCTATAATATCACTAATTATCCATGTGAATAATGAAGTATAACATAGAATTTATTTATTAACGTAACATATATTTCTTGAACATTTAATCAATTGATCAAATATTCATTTATGATAAAATCATTATAAGTAAAAGTGCACTTCAGTTTCGACTGAAATCATCGAAGCAATATTTACAGTGTTGAAAATATGAATCGGTGCGTGTAGTGTTAATGTTTTATAACAAGTTTATTATGCTATTAAATGATTTTATGTTTTTATGTAGTAATGATTGTCATTTTTTTTAACTAGTCAACTATTTTCTTACTTTTTATACAACCCCAATGTAACTTTTAACTATTCTTACTATTCCTATTTTATATTTTTATTATTCAAGTTTTTAACTTATGCGGGATTGCTCATTTTATAGCATGTGATATTATCTGTAATTTGCTTTGTGTTGAGTTTAATAAATAAAAATAAAAATAAGTCAATGCAATTATTTCAATTAAATTTTATAATTTATTTATTTCGATTATCTATGATACAACAGTTTTATTATTTAATAAACAACATAAAGGGGAGGATAGCTTTTACAATCTCAGTCAAAGCCTAAGTGCACTTTTCTTATAATATTTATTCATATCGAACTTAGTAATTATTTAATGTAATAATATCTTGCTAAAGAAGCTTAGAACAAAAATTGGTGAATCTGTGAGAGTTTACAATAACATGAGTAAATTCAGAATTATCGGACGGTTCCAAGTTTTCGTTCACGTAAGAGATAGTAATAATATTTTTTTCATTCATAATCGAAAATGTGAAACCGTCCGATAACTCAGAACTTACCCTCTCTTCTATTCTTTCCCCAAGATTTAATAATTTAACATTATCTTGAGGAAGCTGCGGGCTGTGGAGTGAAATATTACACCTGTAATCAAAATAATGGGAAGAGTTTGCAGAGGTGAATGAACACACTGAGAAATATATTCTCCAAACATTAAATTAAATGGTTTTCTTTTTCTGTTGAGGGCTTAGAAATTAGAAATAAAATTATATATTTTGAAATTTAAGCTTCTGGAGCTGGCGCTATATAATTTAACATCAATGATGGAACTGGTTCTGACAGACCCATAGCTGTTTTTGTCCATATTTCAAGTTTTTAGAAGATCTGATTTTGAAAAGTGAATGAATAAATAAAAAACTTATTATTTGATCATTTAATTTGCCTGGTATAAAAAGAAAATAGCGATTAAACATTAAAAAACACCTACAATGTACATTCTCATCATCGATTGTAACAAGGTCAGATTCGACTTCAAGTGAATTAATCGAGCAAGCAATGAATTTCTTCGTTATCCATGAAAAATCTTGTAAATAAATAGTGTAAATCCACTGTAGCAATACATTTTCTAGTTGAAAAACAAAAGAAAAAATACTTTAGGCAATAATACTAGAACACCAATTCCATACATGAATGTTGTCGATGGGTCAGAGAGTCATTTTACCTTAAATTTCAATAAAAATGCTCAACTAGTCACCTTCAGTGCTTGATCTTCTCATAGTAGACTAAACTGCATCTACTTAAAGGTACTGAAAAGATAATCATTTAGGTTTATCTGGAAAAATAGAAAAATGTTCGAAAAGTACGCTCTGGATCTCACAAAGCCAGCGCCATACCTCTGAAAGGATAATGTAAAGTTTGTTTTAATAGAGCCAGTACTACATTTTGTAATTACTGATTATATTATTCGTAAATATTTTCTCACTATCTATCATGAAAAAAATCATTAACAATTTTCTCTCACGTAAATTTTCAATGGATTTGAAAAAAATACTATGTTTCTGACCTCAGTGTAACAGTTTTTCACCAGGTAGTATTTCCATCAGGAGTCTGTCAGTCAACTCAGAGGGCTTTGACACATTAAATTTGTCCGAACTGTCAGCAAAGAATGGTGAACCATTTTATTAAACTTTACTTAAAGTAATGTAAGAATGGATAAATTGTGATATCGTATTTATTTATAATAGAATTATCGGAAAGGCTTTTGACATTTATAGTAAATTTTACAGAGTTAACTTTATATAGTAAATTTTATATAGTAAATTTTATATTGTAAATTTTATATAGTAAATTTTATATAGTAAATTTTATATAGTAAATTTTATATAGTAAATTTTATATAGTAAATTTTATATAGTAAATTTTACAGAGTTAACTTTATATAGTAAATTTTATATAGTAAATTTTATATAGTAAATTTTATATAGTAAATTTTATATAGTAAATTTTACAGAGTTAACTTTATATATTATATTTTATATAGTAAATTTTATATAATACATTTTATATAGTAAATTTTATAAAGTAAATTTTATATAATAGATTCTATATAGCAAATATATTATAGTAAATTTTATATAGTAAATTTTGTATAGTAAATTTTATATAGTAAATTTTATATAGGAAATTTTGTATAGTAAATTTTATATAGTATATTTTATATAGTAAATTTTCTATTGTAATTTTATATAGGAAATTTTCTATTGTAATTTTTTATAGTAAATATATTACATAATATATTTTATTTAATAAATATAATAAGGTAAATTTTATACAATAAATTTTATATAGTAAATTTTATATAGTAAATTTTGTTTAGTAAATTTTATTTATTAAATTTTATTTTCTATAACTCTTGTAACTGTATTTTGACACATAATTTAAAATGGTTTGAATATCCTTCCGTTTGAATATTATTTCTTACACTCACAGTCTGAATATTGAATGAATAAAAGTACACGAAAGTTTTATAATTATTTGAAATGGAATAATTCTACAGGACCTGGCAGAGATCTTTAAGGATTACATAACATAATTGAAATCTCAATATTTTACCTGTAACATCATGATTAAAATCATGTGCGAAATCATGTGCGAAATCATGTGCGAAATCGTGTGTGAAATCATGTTCGAAATCATGTTCGAAATCATGTTCGAAATCAAGTTCGAAATCATGTTCGAAATCGAGTGTGAAATCATGTGCGAAATCATGTTCGAAATCATGTTCGAAATCATGTTCGAAATCAAGTTCGAAATCATGTTCGAAATCATGTTCGAAATCGAGTGTGAAATCATGTGCGAAATCATGTTCGAAATCATGTTTGAAATCATGTTCGAAATTATGTTCGAAATCATGTTCGAAATCATGTTCGAAATCATGTGTGAAATCATGTTCGAAATCGAGTGTGAAATCATGCGCGAAATCATGTTCGAAATTCCCGCGCAAAAAATGGATATTCCCAAAACCTTCTCGGAATATTCCTTAGGAATATTCCATGATGATCATTTTTTGATATTCAGGGAATGCAGTTTTTTGACACTTTTATGGAATAGTCCCATAAATCACAAGGGAAAATCTAGGGAATCAAGGAAACGAAGTTCAATGGAATAATGAAGGAATGCCAATGGAATAAGACATCCAAATTAAGAGGGAATATTGAAAGAATACCTATGGAATAAGACAACTAAAGGAAGAGGGAATATTGAAGGAATACCTATAGAATGAGACATCCAAAGTAAGAGGGAATATTGAAGGACAACCTATGGAATAAGACAACTAAAGGAAGAGGGAATATTGAAGGAATACCTATGGAATGAGGCATCCAAAGTAAGAGGGAATATTGAAGGAATACCTATGGAATAAGAAAACTTAATGAAGAGGGAATATTGAAGGAATACCTATAGAATGAGACATCCAAAGGAAGATGGAATATTGGAGGAATACCTATGGAGTAAGTCATCCAAGGGAAGAGGGAATATTTAAGGATTACCCATGGAATAAGTCATCCAAAGGAAGAAGGAATATTGAAGGAATAACAATGGAATAAAACATCCAAAAGAATAGGCCACGATGAAGAAATATCAATGGAATAAGTAATTCAAAAGGAGGAAATAAATGAAACTAAATAACTTAGACTACGAGTGGCCGTGTAACACTGATTACTTGAGTGCATAGCTCAATTGTCACATAGCTACACACCAAGAAGTGTACCATGAACAAATAACTTTGTTTTAAAAATCTACGAATATTAAAACTTAAATTTCAGGACACATATTTAAATCTAGGTATTTTCACAATTGCCCCTTTGTACTGGTATGGAATGAAAGAAGCTAAACATACGTCAATCATTTTATTAAAATATCAAATCGCACATGATTTAGAAAGGGCTTAAATTAATTAAACATAAATTAATTCCTGTGTAACTTTTTTACATATTATAAAGGCTATTAGCTGTCAGTAATTTTCACTCGATATTTCTCACTTATTCTATGGCGCCATGGTTGTACTTTTCACTTGCAAAGTTTTCAATTTTTAGTTAAGAAAGGCTCACAGGTTTCATTCACCATCACCTTCTCATTTTCCTCTTCCATCTGTTAATGCAGTCAACACTCAACAGTGCTATCGTCTCTTTTTGCAAAATTATTGACCACTACAATCGATTGGTGGTAGCGTAGCTTACATGTGCCACTTTCCTGTGTGACAACTATATAGTACAAAGTCTTTTGTATTTGGTTCTTTACTTAAGGAGGAGCAAATTTATTCAATCGAGCAATTAATTTTGTCATTAATCTTAAATTCCTTCATATTGAGTATAGTGGTGTCAGTGCAGCTATAGTTTTAGAGCAAGCGCTTCATACTATATAGTACACACAATGAAATAAATAGGACATGTCTCTAGATTTTTAACTTCTTAGCCAACCATATTGCCAGAAACTGTGATAGTAGTACCTACGGAGAAAAAAAAAATTAATCATCATTTATCAATAACCTGTATTCAATTAGTTAATCCATAAATTAAATAAAAACCTAAGGGAAATTATTCTTTCAAATTTTAAAAGAGGAGAAAGTAGATCTTAAAGGGAATACAGATTTAGATAAGAAAAAAGTTTTGAGAAGCAATATGGGTAAAAAAATAAAAAAATTCAAATATAAGTAAAACAAGAATGAACGAAGAAAAGCTTCTATGAATATTTTTAACACTGAAAATCATTATTGGCACTTTTAAAATTTTACTATTAGACTCTAATCAGTTAAAGAACAGGTCACTGAAGAAATAATTTTATGAAATTTTATATTTCACTTACAGAGGCTAGAGAATGTGTATTGTTTAACCTAGGTTATAGCTTAATATTAATAAACATTTCATAATATAAATTAACATAGTGAATCCATTTACAATCAAAGTATAAACTAAGTATACATATGAATAGTTATAGGCCTACAAACTGAAATAGTACGGTAAAGATAGCTAGGGTAAGTTGGGTTACGCGGCACTTTAATTACGGCACTTTAATTTTTAATTGCGTTCTTCTCAAGAGAGTCTAAAAACATTCTGAACCGAAATAACATTAAAATGTTGCATAGCTATCAAAAGAAACGCAGTGCATGCTATAATTTGTTAATCTAAGTTTTTAACGTGTGTTTTGAAGCTATGATGTGTATGTTGTTAGAGGCCGCAGTTAGTTAGTGTACCGCAATTTAACTACTAGACCCTACTCTTATTCCGTTATCACCAAATATAAATATTTAACTTTAAACAAAAATTTAAAATAATTGAGTGATAACTGCTGTTGATAAAATATAAACAATGGTGTACATTCGTTAAACATTTGCAATCACAATACTAACCTCTTTTTTTCTTGAATTGACACTAACTTAACTACTGTCTCTTATAGCCCGTCTATAACGTCTGAACTGCACTGCTGCAAGGCGAAAACTAAATTGGATAAAAATTATTCTGGGTACCTGATTCGCAACTTTTACTAGTTTCGGATTTCATAAAAACGAAATAATTAATTTTTGTAGGTACTACTAATTTCTAATAGGGAGCCAGCATTTAATTTGCTCATCCGAAACTCTATTCATTTAGATCGAAATTTTTAATTCACTTGGTGGTTTAGTATCTGCTTAAGAACAAAAGACCATATCGATGACGTTTTGAAATACAAGAGACTGGAAGAAGCAACCAGAAAGGAATATGAATTTTAGAAGAAGTCTCATCAGAAGTCAGTGACAATGCTCATGGATGCAGAAAAGCTCTGTGAAAGAGTTTTGTATGAATGGAAGATGAAAATGGAAGGACATACCAAACACGGAAATCTAACACCTCATAGACATAGTTGAAGAGCTCAACTCTTGCGCTATCTTATAAAACTACAAGTATATAGCGTTAAAATTATATATATGATAAAAATTAGAAGAGAACATATGAAATCTAAATTACAACAGTTCATCTTACAAACCCACGTTTCTTTGTTTTCAAATTAGATAACCAAATTCTAAGGAAATAGAAAAAATCATCGTTCGATTCAATTGACATTCCTTTGTTGTTTGAAATACATACTTTAAATATCCCATCTTCCAGGAACATTCCTTCATATTACCCAATGGGATATATTCCTTATCAAAAATATTGAAATAGTTCCAGGGATATTCAAAAGTATTTCAGGAAGTAAAATTTTTCATTCGATTCCTGTTACATTCCGTCATTGTTTCACTAAGAATACTGTAGATCCCAAATGTTCCAGGGATATTCCTTCGTTTTATTTTTGGGAATACTATTATACGTAACTAGCTTGATAATTCTTGGAATATGTATGGGATATTCAGAATGGAATACTATCAAAAATATATATTCCAAGAATATTCCAATTTGTTTCGCATGGAATGCTATAGAAATATGATATTCCCTGAATATCCTAGGATGATATCTGACCGAATACTGTAACTCTCCAATATTCCTGGAACATTCCCTCGTATAAGAATTTGAATACTATCCAATATTATTGTTACAGGAATATCCCTTCTTCATCAAACTGTGAGTGCAGATTAGGAGGGAATATTGTAGATATTAAGGGAATATCCCAGGCATAAAACCTTCTTGCCCGGGTTATGTGCGAAATCATGTTCGAAATCATGTTCGAAATCATGTTCGAAATCGTGTGTGAAATCATGTGCGAAATCATGTTCGAAATCATGTGCGAAATCATGTTCGAAATCATGTGCGAAATCATGTTCGAAATCATGTTCGAAATCATGTTCGAAATCGTGTGTGAAATCATGTGCGAAATCATGTTCGAAATCATGTGCGAAATCATGTTCGAAATCATGTGCGAAATCATGTTCGAAATCATGTTCGAAATCATGTTCGAAATCGTGTGTGAAATCATGTGCGAAATCATGTTCGAAATCATGTGCGAAATCATGTTCGAAATCATGTTCGAAATCATGTGCGAAATCATGTTCGAAATCATGTTCGAAATCATGTGTGAAATCATGTTCGAAATCGAGTGTGAAATCATGTGCGAAATCATGTTCGAAATTATGTGCGAAATCATGTTCGAAATCATGTTCGAAATCATGTTCGAAATCGTGTGTGAAATCATGTGCGAAATCATTTTCGAAATCATGTGCGAAATCATGTTCGAAATCATGTGCGAAATCATGTTCGAAATCATGTTCGAAATCGTGTGTGAAATCATGTGCGAAATCATGTTCGAAATCATGTGCGAAATCATGTTCGAAATCATGTGCGAAATCGTGTGCAAAATCATGAGATCTCACCATTCGTCAAAATTTTTGAAACAAGATATGGAGAATATTTGTCATTTCTTTTATTTTATCATAATGTTTACAATTACAAATTCATACATACACAAATGCATAATTTCAATCAACTTACGTAGCTAATAAAGCAGTATCAAATGCATTCTACAGAAGAGAAGTTATCTGATGAATATGAATAACATTTCAATGATGTATCGACTTTAATAGATACACACTCATCTCATCATCTCCACGATATATTCAAAGTTGACCAGATTGCAGAAAAGCCCCCGTAGCAAGAAGTTGCCACAAGTTGTGAGTGCCATAATAGGTGTGGCATTAAAGGCTTCGCTCATATTTGAGAAAATGCAAAATGGATGACATAACAGGAATGGGAATACAGCCATAACAACAGGAATGGGAATACAGCCATAACAACAGGAATGGGAATACAGCCATAACAACAGGAATGGGAATACAACCATAACAACAGGAATGGGAATACAGCCATAACAACAGGAATGGGAATACAGCCATAACAACAGGAATGGGAATTTCAACCATAACAACAGGAATGGGAATACAGCCATAACAACAGGAATGGGAATACAACCATAACAACAGGAATGGGAATACAGCCATAACAACAGGAATGGGAATACAGCCATAACAACAGGAATGGGAATACAACCAAAACAACAGGAATGGGAATACAACCATAACAACATGAATGGGAATTCAACCATAACAACAGGAATGGGAATACAGCCATAACAACAGGAATGGGAATACTACCATAACAACAGGAATGGGAATACAGCCATAACAACAAGAATGGGAATACAACCATAACAACAGGAATGGGAATACAACCATAACAACAGGAATGGGAATACAGCCATAACAACAGGAATGGGAATACAACCATAACAACAGGAATGGGAATACAGCCATAACAACAGGAATGGGAATACAGCCATAACAACAGGAATGGGAATACAACCAAAACAACAGGAATGGGAATACAACCATAACAACAGGAATGGGAATACAACCGTAACAACAGGAATGGGAATACAACCATAACAACATGAATGAGATTACAACCATAACAACAGGAATGGGAATACAACCATAACAACAGGAATGGGAATACAGCCATAACAACAGGAATGGGAATACCACCATAACAACAGGAATGGGAATACAGCCCTAACAACAGGAATGGGAATACTACCATAACAACAGGAATGGGAATACAGCCATAACAACAGGAATGGGAATACAACCATAACAACAGGAATGGGAATACAGCCATAACAACAGGAATGGGAATACAACCATAACAACAGGAATGGGAATACCACCATAACAACAGGAATGGGAATACAACCAAAACAACAGGAATGGGAATACAACCATAACAACAGGAATGGGAATACAACCGTAATAACAGGAATGGGAATACAACCATAACAACATGAATGGGAATACAACCATAACAACAGGAATGGGAATACAACCATAACAACAGGAATGGGAATACAACCATAACAACAGGAATGGGAATACAACCATAACAACAGGAATGGGAATACATCCATAACAACAGGAATGGGAATACAACCATAACAACAGGAATGGGAATACATCCATAACAACAGGAATGGGAATACAACCATAACAGGATCTACATGAAACATTATAATTTATTTGTGTAAAATTCGACTCCTGAAATTATGTGATTTCTCTTCACTCTTCCCTTTTATTTTTTAAGACAATATGTTATAAACTCTGAGTAATTGTTAGAGCTTACATTAATTAATCGAAATATTTTTTTTTGCTCAAAAAGACATTAGTTTTCTATTATGAACAACTTTTTTTCGAAATAAATGTATAATTTAAACTAATATTAGACACACTAGCCCATTAGACTTTCTTTCTGAAATCTTTTTAATTTTAAAGGAAAACTAGTAATTTGTAGCAGTTTCGTGGAATCCTTACAATATAATCTTTATTGATTAAGTTTTTATGACATGAAAATAAATTCTTCCATTTAAATATAATCGTAATAATAGGCACTGTACGTACTAATATATTACTAAAGCGTCTGATATTATTTTATGATCAAATTTCCAATTCAAATCAAGTTAACTGATAATATTATTGCATATTCACTTATAATGTGATCTAAGATGTGAAACCAACCGATAACTCGGAACTTACCCTAAATATAGGCATCATTTTATAATAACGAATATAAAACAATACATAGTTCTTTTTTTACTACAATAAATTCAAAATAGCATAAAGATAAGGGCCTTGTACACGAGCGTGTTTTCACGTGCGTCATTTAACGCATGGCCCTAAAATAGCATTATCTCTCTGGTATGTGGGCACACGAGCATTTTTGAACGGACGTCAAAAGACGGACAATTCTAGACGCAGGGTAATGCGTTTCCTTGACAAATGTTGACAGGTGCATAACCAGTCAGTTCCATTTAATCTACGTGCTGGTGCGCACACGGATGGTTTGTTGTAGCATCTTTCAATGGTAATTGTAAGTAATTAGTAGAGATGCACTGATACATATTGGTAACCGATTTACATACCAAAAATAATTAGTTACAAATTTCCATCCGCTTAGGTACAGTGTGACTCTATAATTAGATATAGTGTGACTAGTTAGGTACAGTGTGACTAGTTAGGTATAGTGTGACTAGTTAGATATAGTGTGACTAGTTGGGTATAGTTTGACTAGTTGGGTATAGTGTGACTAGTTGGGTATAGTGTGACTAGTTGGGTATAGTGTGACTAGTTAGGTATAGTGTGACTAGTTGAGTACAGTGTGACTAGTCAGATGTAGTGTGCGCAATGCGTGGCGGTTCATTTCACGTTACGTCAGAAAGACGCTCGTGTGCGGGGGCCCTAACTACTAATACTATAATAGCATTCCCTAAATACGTATGATAGCACAAATACTCATTCAAATTCAATTCATAATCATTAAAATGTAAACTAAATTCCAAATATGCATATTGCATAATAAGCAATTAAATATACCAAAGTAACAAGGTTTCGAACTCTTGCCAGCATATATGTATCACTTACAATATTGTAAAGAACAATACCTAAATGGGTATTTAAACATGAATACTATTCACATTCCATTAACGATTATTAAAAATTTAATTAAATTTCATATAGTATAAGTATCACTAATAATACTCTAAACAACATCATCTAAATATGTATTAAGTATAACTTCTATTCACTCTCCATTAATGATCATTATAAAGTTACCTATATTCCAAATAGTATAACCAATATTAATATTCCAATTAGCATAAGTATCACTAATAATATTATATTTAGCATAAGTATCACTAATAATATTATATTTAGCATAAGTATAATTATTAATATTCTAAATATTATTCCCTGATTTTCCCGGAAGGTCAGACAAACAACCAAAGCGACTCCCAGTCCATCAATCCTCCCAAGTTTCAGAGACTGGTTTACCCGTAATCCTGGCAGTCCTTGGCGGGATTTCCAGGATTCCAAAGCCTCCTGACTTGGCACAGATGAAAAGTCATCTGAAAAATGGTCATGAGAAATAAAATATTGTATGAAGCTGCAGTGGATTTAACAGACTTTGGCTATGGGGTGACTTTTCATTTTGGATTGATACAAGGGATGTTTTTATAAGATATTCTTGAGAAACAAATTGCTCCTATTTTTTAGAACATCTTCAAAATAAAGAAAGAGGGCCATGTAATGTATAAATAACATAGTAATAGGAATATTAACACCAATAACAATCTACGTAAAAAATTTGGATTACATAAAAGTAAGAAAATCAATTGGGGCAATAAAATTAGAGAAAATATGTTTTATTTTTCAGGTTCATATTTATCTTGTTACAGTTATCAAGTAACATTATTGTTACAGTGTGCATTATATAGAATAAATACCCTTCATCACGTCATCATGTTTTTAAATCTGAATACTTACTGTATATTGGAATTTGGAGAGAATTATATTATCTGTCCAAATCTTAAGGGAATGCTGTCTAAACAATGGGACAGTTTGACAGCTCTGGAACACTGAACAATAGTCACCCGCTCTACTGTGTTGCAGTACAATGAATTAGAAGACAAGGAGTACGTTTATTATTGTTATTATTAATATTAGAAATTAGAAAACACGTGCCGTATTTTTATTAGAAAACACGTGCCGTATTTATATTAGAAAACACGTGTCGTATTTATATTAGAAAACACGTGCCGTATTTATATTAGAAAACACGTGCCGTATTTTTATTAGAAAACACGTGCCGTATTTATATTAGAAAACACGTGCCGTATTTATATTAGAAAACACGTGCCGTATTTATATTAGAAAACACGTGCCGTATTTTTATTAGAAAACACGTGCCGTATTTATATTAGAAAACACGTGCCGTATTTTTATTAGAAAACACGTGCCGTATTTATATTAGAAAACACGTGCCGTATTTATATTAGAAAACACTTGCCGTATTTATATTAGAAAACACGTGCCGTATTTATATTAGAAAACACGTGCCGTATTTATATTAGAAAACACGTGCCGTATTTATTATCCGTTTTATGGAAACTGATGTTAGTTCAATTTATGTAATAATTATTATCCTCAAATATTTTCAAACTGAATAAAAAAAATTAATTTAGTTATTGAAACAATTTATTAACTGATATCGGAATAATTACGTATACACTATACATATACCAGCTGGGTATTACAGTGACGGACAGACTGATTCTTATTATAATGTTGATTACAGTAATCTCACTAACATATTGAAATATCATATTTTATATTATTTAATACTACTATTTGATATAAACATATTATGATTTTACCCCCAAATGGAAGGTATTGTGATATTTTTTCTATAATTTAGATATTTCTTAATAATTAACATCATATACATTATAATTAATTATAATTATAATTATTTTATGAAATAACACATTTCAAATTTTATTTATTTTAGTTTAATATTCTACCTATATTCCTAATTCCATAAATGTTTGACTAATTTATTTTACAAAACAAAATAATAATCAGATATCAAACATAAATGATATTAATACACCATTCAAAAGAACCACAACCATCAAATTATTTAATGCACACTCTTGCGTGACTTAAATTCACTCACATAGCAAAGTGTATTGAATGCAAGAAGACACGGTGTCGTCTTGACGTGATAGACCATAAAGTTTATGGCTTGTGAACCGTCATTGGTGATTCATCCTGTGCCTAAATGGAGCATCCAGCCAGGGGTAAGAACCAGAATTACGGGGGATGGGGGCCTAATTGGTCTAGAGGGATGAAAAGCCGCACATAAAGATGATGAGGAGGGGATTAAAGAGGAGGTAAGAGATGGGAGTGGGAATGGAGGGATTAAATGGTGTAAGATGGGTAATTAAAGTGGAAGGAGAGAGATTTAGATGGATATTGTCTCAGCTTCAGATAAATGGTCTAACATATAAAAGAGTAACGATTTAGATACTAAATGCTTACATGTTAAAGAAAAATGAGCGTTACCATAGATTCGAATATTGAAACATTTTGATTAATCTATAATGAATTTAATGAACATCCACTTTACAGTAACTGTAACTACCCAGTAATTGGAATAACATACGATAGAAATTCTGTGCAAAATTGAAATACTATCCTTCTGCAGTACACAATAAAAATTAAATACCGGTAGTTTGAGCAAAATTGAGAGGATATATTTTTCAAGATAAAAAATATTATGGAAATTCCATTTACAAAATAACATTACAACGTTTCAACAATCTATGTCATCTTCAGGATCTGAAAAAACATTTTGATTCTCTTTTGTTGATTTCAGAACCTGAAGATGACTAACGTTGAAATGTTTTACTGTGAATAAAATATAAACAAAATATAGTCATGAAAACATATAACCATGCAATTCTACTCTCACTACAGTAATAAAAGTGCAGTGCTATGTGCTATTTACATAACTAAATACATGTGTTTATAGGTTTGTGTGCATTTACATCATCTTCCTATTTTATCCCGATAAATTGTTTCTGTATCACATGATGTGAATTTTAATCTTGCCAATAAGTGACATCGTTAAAGTCCATCTAACTCAAGGTTGATGGAAGCTATTGAAAATTGGTAGTGCATAATTTAGAATGAAATAGGGTTGTTATTTACTATTTTTATGACACGTGTTAGAAGATATTACACAGTGATGATGTACTATCAGATTAGCATACTTCTAATTTCATATATAATCCAATTCTTCAAAAATATCAAACTATCTACAAGAACTATAACATCATAGGGAAAGTTACGCAATTTCGTCCGTTACGCAATTCGAACAATTCTTCAATATAACATTCTTATAATTTTTCAAATCGTATCTCAATTGGTGTTTATACTTCCTTCATTTCACCACTTTATTAAAACAGATGAATTATATAACATCTTTCTAGAGCTGAAAAGTCATAGCTTTCTTATCAAAAGTTTTAATAGCACCAAAGTTTGCAGATCTCCTCTCGGCCTATCGCGGGATAATCCAATCAGCATTTTTCCAATTTGAGAGGAGCACAACAGCCTCTTTCGATCGATTTCTCCTTGAGGCAGAAATTACCAATTAGCATGAGATTACCGGCATAAAAACGGCTTGCATCCGTTAAAAAAGCATGCAAACGAACAAAAATAATACTAATATTGTACTCTAGAGTACTTCTCGGTTAAAAAGAACAGGTTTTCATTAGTATTAATTCACTTAATAAATAAATAAAATAAATAAGATAAACTTTATTGAACAAAAAAAAATAATACATTCATTCAAGCCTATATGAAGTTCTGAATTGAACTTTTCAGGCAAAGTAAAAAATAAAAAAAAATTAAATGTATACGAGGCGGATTAAAACTTATTACGGATATTTATAGCAGATAAAATATTTAGGACAAGTGATAAAACTATTAAATGTATTAAAAATATGAGAAAAAAAAATAAAGAAAGACTACAGGATTACGTAGCGTATTCATTTAATAAATAAGTCTTATATTTTTTCTTGAAAATGTGAATTGAATTGCTGGTGCGTATGGTCTGCGGTATGGTATTCCAGAGTTTAGGTCCATTGAATGTTAATGATTTTTGACATTGAGATAGTCTTTGGAGAGTTGGGAGTGCATTATTACGAGATCTGGTACTATAGTTGTGAGAAGCATAAGCCAAATTTCCAGAACTGTGCTGCAAGTACATGTGGATTCCTAGTGCAAGTTTATAAATTTCTGGAATACGTAAAATTTTAGTTTTAAGAAAAAGAGGCCTAGTAGCAGCCAGGTACTCAGAGGATGTTATGATTCTAATAATTTTTTTCTGAATTAAAATTAGGGAGTTGAGATGAACAGCAGGAGCATCACCCCAGATAAGAATACCATACAGCAGATAGGGATAAACAAATGCATAATGTAGACCAATTAGAACGCTCTCTGGAACGAAACTGCATATTCTATAAAGTATTCCTGTTGTCTTGGAAAGTTTAGAACAAATATATTGAATATGGTGAGAGAAATTTAAGTGGTTATCTAGATGTATACCAAGGAATTTTATATTCTCATCGAAATCAATCCTAGAATTACCTATAGTCAGCAACATGTGAGAAATAATATCATGAGTACGGTTGGTAAATAAAAAGGCGGTGGTTTTGTTAGTGTTAAGAGATAACTTATTAATGATGGTCCAATTAAATAACGTAGAAAGATTTTCATTAGATCTATAGAAAAGTGAATGATAATCGGAATCGCTGCATGCTATTGTTGTATCGTCTGCAAGGAGAGTGAAATGCAAGTCATCTGAAATTTTAGGTAAGTCGTTTATGAATAATAAAAACAAGAGAGTTCCAAGAACACTTCCCTGTGGTACACCGCAAGATATTGGACAATAATTAGATAGATTAATCCGAGTTATATGTTTACTTTCCCGTCAAACAGAAGAATAAAGATATTGTGTCAATTTATTCCCATGCGTGTTATTATTACATTTTCATGTTGTTAATCTATCCTAATAATCTCCGTTGTGTTCTTATTTATTCATTTGATAATGAATATATTATCATTCATTTACGCAGTCTATATTTATGGTACAGCTTAGTATAAACGTATCATTTTAGTAGCACTCCTCATGAAGCTGGCACCAAATAGATAGAAACACATGACGGGTACAATTAAGATAATTTGATAAATTATAGAGACAAAATATGATAGAGGATAAAATTTAAAAATATATTAGAAGCACAATATATCAAAATCGTATATTTTCGTTATTATATACATATATTGTAACTAGTAATGCTTGGTTAATATAAAAAAACAATTTCATTTAGTAAAATCATTTATATTATTGACAAAATTGGAGAATTATTTATTACAATCATTTAATGTACAAATTAGGTATGTTGAATATTCGTTTCAGGACTTATTTCAGTGAATTTTTTCATGCTATTGTCGTAATAAAGTGAATTAGAGCGTACACATAAATTCAGTGGGCACACACTGGCAGTTCGTTCTCAGAGAGTTATACATATAACTGCCACTGTGAAGCAACAAAGTAAAAGTTTTAATTTTAGTAGCATTATATGCTACATACCTTGGTTAGAAGTGCTGTCTGAATACAACTCTGTGTTGGAGTAGTTTGGACAGTGTGCTGTTAGTTTATTATATATGGTGAGTTGTTAATTTGTTGTTACTAGTACAGTACCTGTTGTTCATCCTGTTGTTCAATTTGTATAGGGTTATATTTGAATGCATGTACGTATATCACCCTATTATACTGTGAAAAAATTGGGAGTCAACCTTACTCATCGCTTGAGTCAAGTGTGGCAAAACTCCAAATTTAAGTCTATTTTCTACATGAGTCAATCTGACTATGAATTAAGAGTCAATATGACCCTTGTTTTTGAGTAAAATACTAGGATGATCAAAATTGACTCACATTTTTGTGCCGGTTTTGAGACAAAACTAAGACTCAAATTTTGAGTCACATAGACTCGTGTTTTTTTCTGATGTATAATTCTGATGTATAACAGAGGGAAAATTGTCACGCTTTTAATATTTAAGATACGATATAATTCCATGGCTTAAATTATTGCCAGGATAACAAAACTCATGATGAAAAAAATACAAAATAAAAATAATCTGAATACCAGAAACAATACGGCAAACAAAATATTTGGAATACAAAAAACACGGGATAAATACTATTCGGAATACAAAAAATACGGGATAAACAATAATCGGAATACGAAAAACACGGGATAAATACTATTCGAAATACAAAAAATACGGGATAAACAATAATCGGAATACGAAAAACACGGGATAAATACTATTCGAAATACAAAAAATACGGGATAAACAATAATCGGAATACGAAAAACACGGGATAAATACTATTCGAAATACAAAAAATACGGGATAAATAATAATCGGAATACAAAAAACACGGGATAAATAATAATCGGAATACAAAAAATACGGGATAAATAATAATCTGAATACAAAAAATACGGGATAAATAATAATCTGAATACAAAAAACACGGGATAAATAATAATCGGAATACAAAAAATACTGGATTAATAATAAAGACATCATTACAAAAAGAAAGAGATTACGTGATAAAAATATGTGGGATTAAAATATATTGGATAGCGAAAAATATGTGAAAAAAATGAAAAAAATTGTATAGAAAAATATTACAGTATTTGGTAAGTTTCCGAGAAAACAATATAAAAATTGTTATTATTACACAGTGCTATCTAATACTTATATCATTTTTTCTTATATGACCAAAGATGTAGTACTGACCGATAATTCGTAACTTACCCTATGTATGGAACGTTTTTATTTTTTGATATTATAACATTTCATTAATTAATTTAAGATAATCATCTTTATTAAAGTTTCACGGAACTTTGTGTCTTCCATGGTTTCAAAAACATTATATTTCTATCAAAAGATTCTCTTAAAATTATTATATTTTAAAAAGTATTACCATTTATTGAAAAAATGACACAATCGAATTTATACCAAGGGTAGCGAATGAATATTTAATGATATGTACGTAAAATTCCTACATATCCTGATGTTGACAATAACTTTTTATACTGAAACTTTCTTGAAGTTGTATCTCATTGCTCACAATTTACCCATTTAACTTTGAAACAAAGTTTCTCTAAGGTTTCCAACAACAAACGTTTCAGTGTACTGTAGAGACACAACTCGTTTCCATTCCATGTTTCACTAATTCCGACATCAAACGTGGGAGCTAAAAATTCAAATGAGGAGCGCCAGCATCTCATTCACGAAACAGAAAATCCTTGGGATTCGACAGTGTATCCGGTTTGCTCTTAGGTCTCATATTCGAAAGCGGCTTAGATGAACAGTGAATTTGGGGGGTCAGGTTCCAGAATTAGCATTTGGTATCATACATATTCCACACACGGGGTAAAGGTGAATATACAAAAACTCTGTGTAAATGCAATACGTAATTCACTAAATTCTCCATTACTTATTTTTTCATTATATATATTATGTTTCTGATATTAAAATTACCAAAAACATCATATCCAACAATTGATAATTAATTTTATTTTCAGTTAAATTTTAAAAGTTAACATTATCTTATTTTAAAAGCTATAGTATTTTTTATTATTTAAATTCATTTATCATAATTATAGTACTATTTAATAACTTTAATAACATTTAAAATCACAAGAATCGTTCGTTTTCAGCTTTTAAATTCAGTTATAATTGAGTTAAATTTTTAACGAGTGACTTATTTAATTAAGGCTCTTAATTCGGCCACTCTGACATTTCTCTTTCGTAATTAAGCTGAACATCAAAAATTAATTATTAGGGTTGCCAAATGTACTTTATTGATATGTATTTCACATGTGAAACTAATTGAAATACAGACAGTTTTTAAAATAAAATCAGGAACATTTGGATCAGAAAAAATGGACCTTTCCATATACTAGTGGATACAACAAACTACGTTACCGATATACGTGTAATGCATAACCTTAATTTTTTTGTGTTATTGATCTTATGAAAAAGATGCAAAAAAAAGGGAGATAAAGTACCCCTGAAGGTTCTGGGGTGCTTTATCTTCAATATTATATATATTTTTAATATTAATTCAGTTGGTAAATATGTGAATTATATTCCGAATTAAATAATTTTTTATGTATTGGTACACTAGAAACTAATAAATAACGCTCCGTTTTCTATTCGAAAGCTTAAAACCTAAAAATACCTTCAACGTTCAGTTTTTTATAATAAAGATGAAATGGAAATCCCATTGAGTTTGAATCTTTTCAGTTAACTAATACATATATTAACAAAATATCAAAATAATAGTGAGATGAAAAATAATCTTCCAAAAAATTATATTGGTAAAAAAAATATCTAAATTTTACGTCAAGAATTTTAGGTTAATTTTTTTAAATTTAAAAGACGGTATTTCTCATTAAATTCAAAAAGAGAAAAAAAACGATAATCTGACTAACTAGTTAATGGCAATTAACCGTTGAATAATCTTCTAATAAATTATGTACGTACATAGATCAATGATCGACGTTCAAAATGTTCCAAGTGGGAATATTCGAAATATCTTCCATTGCCAGAAGTTTCCTCTGCCAATTGCGCTGCCTACATGCAAACTTTCAGCAAATAATCCTCAAAGTTATTCTGAAGACTTTTGATCTCTGGGACGCTAGAATCTGCTGTACGAACCATATTGCAATAACATAGAGATCTTTTAAGGAAATGCAATTCTCAGTGCGCAAGGTGAATGGACCAATCAGAGTTCAGTACTGCTCTATTAGAATGACGAGACATCTGTCTCGGCCAATCAGAGAGAAGAGTTTTGGTGGCGTCATTCGTTCAGAGGGATAAGATAAAACAATGCAATGAGGTTAATCTGATAGTTAAGTATAATGGTTTAGTACTCAAATCTGGGTCCAAAAATTCAACTAATTTCTCACAAAATAATTAACTGAATAAAATTTGATATTTTGAATCTTAATTCTATTCTTTCATGTTTATTTTTCATCAAAAAATTCAATATTTTATTTGTTCCTCTAATCTGAAATTTAAAATTACGAAACAAATATTTTGTTATATTTTCAACCATTTTCATAGTTTAAATTAATTTCCTTCTAAAACGTTTTTGATATTGATTTAAAAAACACATCTATCCCTTTGTGTTGGTACATTATTCGGGAGGTAAATAAAATACACTATTTTTCATACTAATAATATTGGCACAATAAATACTAAAGGTTAACAGACGTAAAATTAATGGAAACAGTGAATTAATTCAAATATATTTTATACATCGGGTATCGTTACTTTTGGGACACTCTTAACATGAATCCAAGTGCAATATTCATTTGTGATGTTATTTCTATGGTTTTCTTACTCGATTATAGATAATGATTTATAACCTGGATATTTTTAGTCCTCAGATCAAAATCATATGAATAATAATATTATACCAATTCAAATTGAAGTATTGTAATTTATGATTTTAGAATCGGTTCGAATTCATTTTATAGGAAGGCGAATTATTTCGGTGTGGTACGTATTGATACCACAAAATATTGTTGTGTCGTCTTAGGTAAGAATGTGTCCAAGGCAAGAAGGATTTGGTCCTGGGATATTCCTATGATATCCCACAATAAATTCCTTTTTGCCTGGGACATATCTTAGGTCAAATTGCCAAAATTGGGTCAACATTGCCAAAATTTGAGACAACATAGCCAAAATTGGGACAACATTGGCAAAATTGGGTCAACATTGCCAAAATTGGGACAACATTGCCAAAATTGGGACAACATTGCCAAAATTGGGACAACATTGCCAAATTTGAGACAACATTGCCAAAATTGGGACAACATTGCCAAAATTAGGTCAACGTTGCCAAAATTGGGACAACATTGCCAAAATTAGGTCAACATTGACAAAATTGGGACAACATTGTCAAAATTGGGACAACATTGCCAAAATTAGGTCAACATTGCCAAAATTGGGACAACATTGCCAAAATTAGGAAAACATCGCCAAAATAGGGACAACATTGCCAAAATTAGGTCAACATTGCCAAAATTGGGACAACATTGCCAAAATTAGGTCAACGTTGCCAAAATTGGGACAACATTGCCAAAATTGGGACAACATTGCAAAATTGGGACAACATTGCCAAAATTAGGTCAACGTTGCCAAAATTGGGACAACATTGCAAAATTTGTAACAACATTGCCAAAATTAGGTCACCGTTGCCAAAATTGGGACAACATTGCCAAAATTGGGACAACATTGCAAAATTGGGACAACATTGCCAAAATTAGGTCAACGTTGCCAAAATTGGGACAACATTGCAAAATTTGTAACAATATTGCCAAAATTAGGTCAACATTGACAAAATTGGGACAACATTGACAAAATTGGGACAACATTGCAAAATTTGTAACAACATTGCCAAAATTAGGTCAACGTTGCCAAAATTGGGACAACATTGCAAAATTTGTAACAATATTGCCAAAATTAGGTCACCGTTGCCAAAATTGGGACAACATTGCCAAAATTGGGACAACATTGCAAAATTGGGACAACATTGCCAAAATTAGGTCAACGTTGCCAAAATTGGGACAACATTGCAAAATTTGTAACAATATTGCCAAAATTAGGTCAACATTGACAAAATTGGGGACAACATTGACAAAATTGGGACAACATTGCAAAATTGGGACAACATTGCCAAAATTAGGTCAACGTTGCCAAAATTGGGACAACATTGCAAAATTTGTAACAATATTGCCAAAATTAGGTCAACATTGACAAAATTGGGACAACATTGACAAAATTGGGACAACATTGCCAAAATTAGGTCAACATTGCCAAGATTAGGTCAACATTGGCAAAATTTGAGTCAACATTGCCAAAATTTGGACATCATTGCCAAAATTGGGACAACATTGACAAAATTGGGACAACATTGACAAAATTGGGGCAATATTGCCAAAATTGGGACAACATTGCCAAAATTGGGACTACATTGACAAAATTGGGACAACATCGCCATTATTGGGACAACATCGCTTTTATTGGGACAACATTGCCAAAATTGGGACAACATTGCAAAAATTGGGACAACATTGCCAAAATTGGGACATCATGGCCAAAATTGGGACAACATTGCCAAAATTGGGACAACAGTGGCAATATTTTGACAATATTAACTTGGATAGCTATCTGCTAAGTAAATCACTTTTCACTCCTGTATTTGCTGTATCTATGATACTTACACTAACATTTCTATTACTTATCTTCATTGTACTAAAAAATATAGCCACTATAGGTAACATGCTAGGACAGACAGTAGAGCAAGTTACGAGTTATCGATCGCTTCCAAGTTTTTGGACACGTAAGAAAACATATATTATCATTATTTAACTTATAAATAATCAGCAGGTATCATGGATACAAAGTAAACTATAAGTTTAATAATAATTACTGTATATTATTTTTACATACACAAAAATGTGGAACTGTTCGATAACTTGGAACTGACCCTAGTACACTTTATAAAATTTAACCTAATTTCACATAGTAGAATATACATACATTTTATCTGATTGTACTTCCTAAATATAAAACTACGAAGCTATTAAGATGAAAAAAATAGTATAATCAAATATGATGGAGAGTCTGAAAGTTGTATATGAAATTTAATGATAATATACCATTGTTTATTATTTGTTAATTAATTTAATACTATGTTTCACGGTGAAAATATGCATTTTAGTTAAATGTTATTTATTTTATTTTATTTTAAATTTCAATTTAAAAAATGAATTTGATTTAATTTAGCAATAAATAATATAATAATAATGGGTTATGGTGGGGCCTTAGAAGATTAAGAGGGGCTAAATCTTCGGTGGATATGGAATACATCTAAAATGTCAGTAACATATATTATCAATACAAATATCAGTACCATCTACCATGGAATTAATACTGACTAAAAAGTTTTTACAAACATAAATCTAATGGATATAAATAAAGTCAATCATTATTAGTTGCATAGAATTATTTCTGATTTACATTAATTCTTGTAAAAAATGACAAACTTTTTAATTAATAGGAATTAATTCGAAGATTTTGTTCTACATATAAAAGATTTGGTCAAAATCTATCCCAAAATATAAGTATTATATTTAGTTTATACTGTTTGAAACATTATAAACGGATATTCCGATGGTAGTAATAAGTAGGGTTGTGACAATATGCTTTTGAAATAATAGATCTTAAGAATATCATAGACGAAATGAAATGGTATCGAATACTTTATACCGCTGGTGTGTTCAATACTGTTTAACTCTCTCCATCTAAAATATTTTTGGGATCCATGATTTTATAAACATATTGTCACAACCCCAGACTAAATATCCCTCGTTCCATAACCATGGAAATATGTGAAATGTTCGCGCATGCGCAATTTTAAGCTGAAAATGTTAGAGGCTAAACAAAAGTTTAAGGTAACAATTTTTAATTTTTAACATTCGAATTGAGCAAACTTATGTACCTACATATGTATGTAATTCTAAACAGTACCTCAGAAATTACGATTATTTACAAACGTCGAAACACACTTAGATAAGTAAAATTCAAACAAGAATCATAAGTTTGATGATTAAATGTGGAATAGAACATTGAAATATTTAAAAGGAAAACACAGTCCAAGAGGGAAAATTGGAGGACATGGATATCATTAAAAAATGTATTATATTAACAATCATTAATAATTATACTATTCGTAAAATTTAATGTACAGACCTAAAATTTAATTCGGTAATCCTCGTTGGAATAATTTATCATTAAATTATTAACTATCTTTGAGAAATCAAAAAGTGTTCTTCTAATTTGGAAATTAATTATATATATATATGAATACTAAAATAAGGGTAACTATATTAGGTATTAAGTAATCCCTGGAACTACCATCTATAAATGAGCCAAAGATTGTAATAAAGGATTTAAAGTGAACGTATATCCAATCTTAGATTACATACATAATTCTATACATGAATGCATAACAATGTTGGCACATAGATACTTTATTAAGCGTACTTATGGGAGTATTTGGAATGAATGTTGTGAAAATGTTGCTCTAATGCTTGAGCCTCGGGAACATTATCGTAGTATTCATCTTGTTCATCCAAGGGAAAATTGTTATCGAAACTACATTCACTGGAATTGGGCGGAAAGTTTGAGAAACTGTAATCAGCAATTGTGGGGGTGGAGTTGGAGATTTTGCAGCAATTGTCTGGAGAATCCAAGTTGTTGAAGTTCTCCCCGAAGAGATGGTCCACGTGTTCGTAATTACCATATTGTTGCTGCAGAAGTTGGTTATATTTACTGTCTTCGTAGGACTCGGAGAAACAAGTTCTACATTCTCGACATTCGTCATCATACGAAGTGAGGTCGTTCATTTGACAGTTTCCGTCACAAGTTAGAGCGATGTCATCAAAGCCACTCGAATTGTTTTTGATGACAATGGGCGAGGATTTTCTCGACTGGAACTCCCCTTCGTAGTCACCCAAACTAACATTCTCAAGTAGAGCAGCTCGAATTTCCTCCGATTTCTTGATTCGTGAAACTTTGGAGGACAGAAAAGAACGAGAGAAATATTTAGTTGACGCGCTTATAAAAGATTTGTGGGTCGGTTTGTAAGCATTTTGCTCAGATTTACAAGCCTTAGAGCTCACAGTTAACCTGTTTCCCACGCGTGCCTGCAGAGTTTCTCTATAAGGCGACTCGCAGTTTATTGAATTCGATCGAGACAATCGTTCTCCAACGGTACTAGTGCCGCCATAAAATCTGTTCGAGAATATTCTGTTCATACCAAACTTTATTCGAATGATGGCGAACATTAACATCGCTCCGAATGTTATGAACACCATAACAGCAGCTATAAAAGTAACGACTAACGATAGGGCTTTACGGTGATCAAATATATCAAACATTTTGTTTAGTGGCATTCCATCATCATTCACGGCGTCTGTTGATCCATTAGCAGTTACTGAGATATTAGAGTGTTTTAGAATATTATGGATTTCATGTCGACTGTCCCCACGGAATAGATAAATATCCTTATTGATATGCACGGTACTGCTTCTATTCTCCACATCCTTTTGTATATTTATATATCCTCCTCCATTGGTTATGGGATTAGGGATATTCTGGCGTCCTCCGACCAGAACTGATAGCTTATCAATACCTCCGTGACTTCCAGAGGCCACTCCTGTCTCAGGTTGTTGTTCAGAGGGAGGATTAGGGCTGATACGCGAAGGGATTGAAGTATTCTGTTGCTGTTGTTTAGGTAATTCCTTTCGATATTTTTGAGACGAGTTGGATAGAATGAAATGATTTTTCTCAATTCGGTGTAATGTTTGATTGTTGTGACTGTGATACTCCTTACTCGAGTTTCCAACATCAATCACAGATATAGTTTTATGAAATTTTGAAGTTTGAATATTCGAGGCTTCTTTATCCTCTTCGAACTTCGATATATTTTTGAATGGTGTCGTTGTAAGTTTAATTTCTCTGGACATATTGTACACTAACTCTTGGGATGACTTCAATCCGATAGAATTCGTTGAGTCTCCTCCATTGGAAAGAGAAGAGACTTCAGTAACCAAATCCGCAGGTAATATCCTATCCATATCAATGGCATTGATTGTATAGTCACTCTCTTCGAAAGCTGTTCGAATGGCCTGATCAGAATCATTGATCTCGGACGAATCCTCCTGCCCTAAGTACCTGCTTTCGCCGACACTTCTGGAAGAAAGTTCTTTAACATCTTCGACAGTTCGAGGTGACCTTCTCAAAGGAATTGCTTGAAGTTCAGAAGATAAATCAATGGTTTCAATATTTTTAAGTTTTTCTCTCGAGTTAGATGGCTTGTCTGAGAGAGAATTGTTTGATTCGTAATTTAAAGAATCTTGTAAAAGTGTACCATTGACTTGACTCCCAGTAGATTCGAACCCTTTGGTTATATTGACCAAAGATTTTCTGGTAAGGTTGGTTGGTACTTCTTCATGTCCTGAATTTCTTTCTTCCTTCATTTTTTCAGTGGTGTAGCGACTGCTTGAATCATAGGAAGAAGAATCAGAGCTTGTGGACGTTACTCTGAAAAAAAAAACGTCATCATATTAATAAATAATATTTACATATGTGTAATAAAAAAAACACATTTGATGAGGAAATGCGTGATAGGAAAATTCTAAACTGTATAGTTTAATATATTGATGCTATAATAAATTTCATTAAGTACATCTACTTAATTATTAGATTTAAATATTTTATATCTTTTGGAATTCGATTATAGTATATTGTGTCAACAAAATATCTGTTGAATATTGTAAAGAAAATGAATTTTCCAAATTAAACATTTTTTAAATATTAATTGAAATGCATTCGTTACTATTAGGGATTTAATTATCATTAATAGAAAAGTTTAAATTTCAGCTACCAAGAATAAAGGGGATATGACATTATTTTAATCAATCATATATCCAAGCTGTTGATTTTAATTCATATGATAGTTTGGTTTAGTATTTAATTGTTCATATTTGAAGCGTTACTAGATGTATTTTAATAATGAATATTAACACTTTATCTTTCATCAAACTATTTTATATAGATATATAGTTTAGCAAGTGACTAAATATGATCACTATAAGGGTTGTGGCAATGTGCTTTTAAAATCATAGATCCCAAAGACATCATAGACGGAGAGAATTAAACAGTATTGGATCATTCTAAAAAAGCGGTATATAGTAATCGATACCATTACATTCCGTCTAAGATATTCTTAAGATCTATGATTTTAAAAGCATATTGTCACCACCCTAACGAGCACTAAAACGATAAAGGGTTTATCAATATACTGGGACAAACCTTGTATATCCATCAGTGGTTCTTTCCATAGTTTGATTTCCAATAGGGTGGATTTCGCTATTGTTTTGAGTTTCTTTTGCAGTTAGGCCAACAGCATTCAGAATCCTATTCTCTTGAACATCACTTTCCTTTTGAATATTATTTGACATGACATCAATAAGTATTTGACTTTCATTATTTGTAACATTGAAATCGGAAGGTTCTTCATATTTTCCCAATAGTTCGAAGGTTTCATTCCTATCTGTATTAACATCGATGACGCTGTAGCCTCCGTCAGTCTCCGATGAAACCCACCAGTGCTCCAGATTAGGCAAAGCCGTCCTGATATCTCTACGAAGAGAGGCAACATCACACTGAGTTAGATACATTTCTCGCAATGATTTCAGAGAGGAAACAATTGTAACTGAATTCAGAATGTTTTGACAGAGTCCAGGGGATTCTTCTAGATCCAAGACTTCAAGGGACATAAATGGCGTGAAACTGTCTTCAGCTATTGCAGTTTCTTCTTCAATGTTAGAGAGATGCAAAACTTGAAGTTGTTCAAGACCTAGAAATGGTTCGAATTGGATAGTTAGAAGAGGGTTTTCGGATAGATCTAACGTGGACAGTTTGGATAGTTTCGCAAAGATTGGAACTCTGAGAGTCGTTATTTGATTGGCTCTTAAATTTAGGGTTTTCAAATTGATTAAATCCCCAAATGCATTGATTGATATTGAAGAAATGTTGTTTCCCAAAAGAAAGAGCTGCTCCAACGATGCAAGACCTTCAAAATCACCATCATTCAGTGTAGATATTTGGTTCATTTGTAAAAAGAGTTCTATAAGCGATATCGGTAAACTCTGTGGGACTTCTTTTAGATTATTGTCACCCATGAACAGTCGTTGAAGGTACTCATGCCGCCCCAGAGCATCTTCCTCGAGCACCTCGAGACGATTTTGTTCTAAATTTAGCTCTCCAAGATATGGATAGGATTCCAAGTCTCCTCTTTGAATCGCGATCAGAGAATTCCCTGCCAGCCTAAGACTTCTGATACTTTGAGTAATAACCTGAGGTATTTTATCGATTTTGATATTCGATACATCAATGTACTGCAAGCGAGAACCAAAGAAGTTCAGCCTTACCAATGTCAAAAGAGGATTATTATTCAATATTAAAGTTGATAATGAGGATAATGGCTGGAATGCTGCAATATCAACATTTGAAATACTATTGTCACCAAGGTTCAAGTAGGTAACTTTGTTCAGCCCAAGGAAGGTTGTCGGAGATAGTTTCGACAATTGATTCGAATTCAGTTTCAAACTCTCAAGCGATCTTAAATGTACGAAAGCCCTGTTAATGTCTTTCAGTTGATTATTCGATATGTCCAAATGAAGTAATCTGCACAGACCTGCGAAGGAATGAGACCTAAGTTTACTTAGCGCATTGTTAGAGAGATCTAACTTGGCAAGATATGGCAAGAGCTTAAGTGCTCCTTTGGGAATCTTACTGACATTGCAATTCCTGATCACAGGAGCTCATTCAGGCTGATTAGTCTCTGATATTTTAAGGTGTCTTTGACCGTATAGAGCGCCATTTTCTTTTCATTAGATAAAAGACTGACCAGGGTCTTATTTTCCAGATTATTTCTGGAATTGTGATAGAATTTATGAATGGCTTTGATAAATTCATCATCAGCTTCTTCCGTGCAATTATCATTTTGATGATAGTTACATTTATCAACAGTAGAGAGATCTTCTATAGTTTTTAAAATTGACGAAATGTTGAGATTGGGCAGATCAATATCATTCAAACACAATTTCTTCATTATAAAAGGAATGAATGAATTATTATCCCCTTTGAACAACAACTCAGTGTTATTTTCATTGTCATGATAGCTGTAAGAAGATAATAGTCTTTCTGAAAATTCAGATTGGCAAGAAACCGAGCTCAATTTTGGTTCACAGACACAGTTTTCGGGGCATTGAGTAAAAATTTCGAAAGCTTCTGCAAATTCGAATGGGAGGAACCAATTGGAACCACCAAAGAATCATCGCTGGTATTTTCTCGAGTTGAATTATCCGATTCAGTGAGGTTGATTTTTGAAAATTGAATCGAATTCGAGCTATTCTTTCTCAATTTCACTCCATCACTTCTATTGAAATTCGAACTCTCTGATGTTCTTACTTGCTTTTCAAGGAATTCATCAGATGTATCTTTGGAGCTGGTGATGCTGTTCAATACAGTATCATTTAACTCTAATACAGTGCTATCTTTTGCAGCATCTGAATCATCTGATAAACGTGTTTTGTTTATGTTATTCTTTTGTTCTTCAGCGAAGCACAGCACGAGGAGTGAATAGAAAACAAAAAGTCGAAGTGCTTTATCCATTCTTTGTGAGTCCATCGGAAGAGCCAACCTGTGAAAGAAAAAAGAAACATCATCAGATATGAATTAAAAATAACAGTATTGAAAGCTCACAGTATTTATCAATTAATTCAGATTACACTAAATTATTTGCTTACATAATGTTTCATAAATTTAATCATAATCTTCCATGCAAAATGTTCATATGAAGAAAGTATGAATAACATAAGCAATTAAATCAAAATATCAAATTTTATTTCTTGTTTTGAGAACTATTTATTGGAAATGATTAAAATTTGGACAATGGTAGTTATAGAAAAAAATAAAAAGAATTTCTACATCGAATAGAAAGAATGAAATATTATTTATATAGTTGTGTTAATCGTTCCAAAGCTTGAAAATAATATTGTGAATTTGGATGTAATCATATAATTACTACAATTTTTATTACTATAATTATTAATCGTAACGCTCATACTGCTTCATTTATTGCAATCATATTAGTCTTGATTATTGCATGCTTAATGAATATGTATGTAAAGTAACATTGATGACGATATGAAATGGTATCCCCATAACATTCAACTGTAACCATTGTATCCCTTTGCATCCCTCACGCTGCTCCACTTATTACATCCCTTTGCATCCCTCATGCCTCACCACTCTTGGTATCCCCCCGTATCTCCTGGTATCCCTCAGGGAAGTATGCCTGGCGTTGGACCGTTACAAGATAAATGGATGCATCGAACAGCTAAACAAACACACGGACAGAGAACTGTGCCCTCACTCGGCATATCAACTATTAATGACTTAATATCAAACTGTGTTTGTACTATCAGATATATATTATTTATGATATTTGAATAATTAATTCAATTAATTGTAAATGTATATAAAAGATTCTTCATATCTGTGTATTAATTTTCCTTGAAAAATATTCTAACAAACAACCTATAATTCAATATGGAATAACAATTCATATAAAAGATAACATCCGTTCTATTAATAATTAGTGTTTTAATCAGCTTGAATAATTATTTGATAATATGCATGAAAAAGGCCTCCAAATTTGTGAAATTTTTATATTAATTGAATTTTTTCATTATTTACCACTTAATATAAATTATAAATAAAAGATACAAATACTTTTTTGTGATAGTACATCATCACAGTGACTCTTTTCTCTGATAGTACATCATCACAGTGACTCTTTTCTCTGATAGTACATCATCACAGTGACTCTTTTCTCTGATAGTACATCATCACAGTGACTCTTTTCTCTGATAGTACATCATCACAGTGACTCTTTTCTCTGATAGTACATCATCATAGTGACTCTTTTCTCTGATAGTACATCATCACAGTGACTCTTTTCTCTGATAGTACATCATCACAGTGACTCTTTTCTCTGATAGTACATCATCACAGTGACTCTTTTCTCTGATAGTACATCATCACAGTGACTCTTTTCTCTGATAGTACATCATCACAGTGACTCTTTTCTCTGATAGTACATCATCACAGTGACTCTTTTCTCTGATAGTACATCATCACAGTGACTCTTTTCTGTGATAGTACATCATCACAGTGACTCTTTTCTCTGATAGACATCATCACAGTGACTCTTTTCTCTGATAGTACATCATCACAGTGACTCTTTTCTCTGATAGTGCATCATCACAGTGACTCTTTTCTCTGATAGTACATCATCACAGTGACTCTTTTCTCTGATAGTACATCATCACAGTGACTCTTTTCTCTGATAGTACATCATCACAGTGACTCTTTTCTCTGATAGTACATCATCACAGTGACTCTTTTCTCTGATAGTACATCATCACAGTGACTCTTTTCTCTGATAGTACATCATCACAGTGACTCTTTTCTCTGAAAGTACATCATCACAGTGACTTTTCTCTGATAGTACATCATCACAGTGACTCTTTTCTCTGATAGTACATCATCACAGTGACTCTTTTCTCTGATAGTACATCATCATAGTGACTCTTTTCTGATAGTACATCATCACAGTGACTCTTTTCTCTGATAGTACATCATCACAGTGACTCTTTTCTCTGATAGTACATCATCACAGTGACTCTTTTCTCTGATAGTACATCATCACAGTGACTCTTTTCTCTGATAGTACATCATCACAGTGACTCTTTTATCTGATAGTACATCATCACAGTGACTCTTTTCTCTGATAGTACATCATCACAGTGACTCTTTTCTCTGAAAGTACATCATCACAGTGACTCTTTTCTCTGATAGACATCATCACAGTGACTCTTTTCTCTGATAGTACATCATCACAGTGACTCTTTTCTCTGATAGTACATCATCATAGTGACTCTTCTCTGATAGTACATCATCACAGTGACTCTTTTCTCTGATTGTACATCATCACAGTGACTCTTTTCTCTGATAGTACATCATCACAGTGACTCTTTTCTCTGATAGTACATCATCACAGTGACTCTTTTCTCTGAAAGTACATCATCACAGTGACTTTTCTCTGATAGTACATCATCACAGTGACTCTTTTCTCTGATAGTACATCATCACAGTGACTCTTTTCTCTGATAGTACATCATCATAGTGACTCTTTTCTGATAGTACATCATCACAGTGACTCTTTTCTCTGATAGTACATCATCACAGTGACTCTTTTCTCTGATAGTACATCATCACAGTGACTCTTTTCTCTGATAGTACATCATCACAGTGACTCTTTTCTCTGATAGTACATCATCACAGTGACTCTTTTCTGTGATAGTACATCATCACAGTGACTCTTTTCTCTGATAGACATCATCACAGTGACTCTTTTCTCTGATAGTACATCATCACAGTGACTCTTTTCTCTGATAGTGCATCATCACAGTGACTCTTTTCTCTGATAGTACATCATCACAGTGACTCTTTTCTCTGATAGTAAATCATCACAGTGACTCTTTTCTCTGATAGTACATCATCACAGTGACTCTTTTCTCTGATAGTACATCATCACAGTGACTCTTTTCTCTGATAGTACATCATCACAGTGACTCTTTTCTCTGATAGTACATCATCACAGTGACTCTTTTCTCTGAAAGTACATCATCACAGTGACTTTCTCTGATAGTACATCATCACAGTGACTCTTTTCTCTGATAGTACATCATCACAGTGACTCTTTTCTCTGATAGTACATCATCATAGTGACTCTTTTCTGATAGTACATCATCACAGTGACTCTTTTCTCTGATAGTACATCATCACAGTGACTCTTTTCTCTGATAGTACATCATCACAGTGACTCTTTTCTCTGATAGTACATCATCACAGTGACTCTTTTCTCTGATAGTACATCATCACAGTGACTCTTTTCTGTGATAGTACATCATCACAGTGACTCTTTTCTCTGATAGACATCATCACAGTGACTCTTTTCTCTGATAGTACATCATCACAGTGACTCTTTTCTCTGATAGTGCATCATCACAGTGACTCTTTTCTCTGATAGTACATCATCACAGTGACTCTTTTCTCTGATAGTACATCATCACAGTGACTCTTTTCTCTGATAGTACATCATCACAGTGACTCTTTTCTCTGATAGTACATCATCACAGTGACTCTTTTCTCTGATAGTACATCATCACAGTGACTCTTTTCTCTGATAGTACATCATCACAGTGACTCTTTTCTCTGATAGTACATCATCACAGTGACTCTTTTCTCTGATAGTACATCATCACAGTGAATCTCTTTTCTCTGATAGTACATCATCACTGTGACTCTTTTCTCCGATAGTACATCATCACAGTGAATCTCTTTTCTCTGTACCTGTACTCAAAGAGAATATTATGGTGGGGCTGACAAAGATTAATACGGGACCCAACATAATATTAGATGACTTTGTTTTTACTTTTCTCCTAAGGTATATATTTTTGGCATCTTCACCATAAACTGCGTCCATTTCTTTATTGCAGATCAAGATTTTGTGAATAATTTTAATAATATTGATCGTACAGTAGTGAAACTTTGGTCACTGTTAGATTGCTTCTATGTTAGTATCTTGCTGAAAATATTTTTTGAATCCAGGAGAAAATTCGAAAGTTATGAACGTTTATGTATTTTGAAGGCATTTTAACTGTCCATCGCGTTTATTGCAGCTCTGTGAAAAGGTTAAAAATTGGCGATTAATTTCTACCGAGAGGGTAACAATTGTAGCAGGTCCTGTAGAAGGAAGGACTCTTCTATATTTAGCTTTATAACTTGGAAGGGTTAAGAGAACAATAGTTTCTTTTGTGGAAGATCCCGACACAAACCCAAGGAGAGATGAGGGTACGAGAAAAAGAATTTCCCCTCGAAATATGCGAAAAATATGCAGGCAGGTCATAAGGCAGCTTAAAATGACACTAGTGCCTCCATTTTTGACAAGGCTGTCATTGGTCTTACGTCAAAACAGTCCTGATGTAATGTCTCAAATGAAACGGTCAGAAATGCTCAATGGGGCTTGAGACCAGAGAAAAAGGCAGTCAAGTCATGAGAGTCTCTCACTTGATGCCAGAGATATGAGGAAAGAAGTTTTAACCCTTCAAGCATGAGATTGAGCAAAGTATTGCAAGAAAATCATCTTTTGTCAAAGAGATAATTTCAAACTATTAGGCCGAGGGAACAAGTACTCAACAAAAGAGGCAATGTAGGATTGGATTGTTAGGTTTACACCCTCTAGTAATCGGAAAGGGCCAATATTAACGTTTCACCAATGATGCCCGCTTAAAACATAAAGCCACAGCCTCCTTGTTGACGACAAAACCAGTGTGGATAATCAGCTGCAGTAGGATCCAAACTTAAACCCATCCATCCAGACAATCAAGGGTGGCTCTTTCCTCATCTGTTAAAAGAACGAGTAGGAAGTTTGTTTTCATGTAATTCTGTGTACATCTTATGCCTTTTTCCTTTTGGGTCTTGTCCATAGGAGGCCTGGAAATGGGCTGCACGTTCCTTGTCGTTTCATTTAACACACTGTTTGGACGAATAACCAATGACAGCCTTGTCGAAAATGGAGGTACTAGTGTTATTTGGCTGCCTTATAACCTGCCTGGGTAGTTTTCGCATATTTCGAGGGGAAAAAGCTTCTCCTCGTACCCTCATCTCCCTTTGGGTTGGTGTCGGGATCTTCCACAATAGAAACTATGTTTCTCTTATCCCTCCCAAATTCATTAGCTAAATATAGAAGATTAAACGCTACTGCAGGACCTGTTACAATTTTTACCCTCTCGGTAGAAGTTAATCGCCCATTTTTTGGCCTATTCACAGAGCTGCAATAAAGCGATGGACAGTTAAAATGCCTTCAAAATACATAAACGTTCATAACTTTCCAATTTTCTCATGGATTCAAAAAATATTTCTATAAGATACTAACATAGAAGCAATCTTCCAGTGACCAAAGTTTCACTTTTGTACGATCAATATTATTAAAATTATTCTCAAAATAGTGATCTGCAATAAAGCGATGGACGCAGTTTATAGGTTCTCACTCTATCAAAATAACTGGAATAAATCCTAGAATACGACTCTCTCAGGTATGATCTACAGCTGACAGATAGATCTATAGATCTTCATATGGATCAAGGAAGAATTGAATGTAAGAAAAAAAATTTCATCTAAAAGATTTAGATATTCTAATGCACATTTATTGTAAATAGAGGGGTATGAAAAAATTATATGACATGAACGAGTCGTACTTTCAAGTAGTATAGATTGAAATTATATTCATATTCATGTTGATAAGTTTACATTAGTTGAAGTGAAAGTTTATCCACAATCAAGTATTCATTTTTATCAGATATTTTCTCTACAAGCCTCTGATTCTGAGGCCCTCGGATAGGATTCTCTCGGGACTAGACAGCTTTTACGCAGGAGATGAAAGTATTACCGACTACAGGTCTCCTCCCCCGTAATTCAATCTGGCACCTTAGGAGACTGAACTCACAGATGGAAAGTTAATGCAAGGTGTGTCATTCGGTAGCAAGAAACTTGTACTTCAACTTCAAGAAGAAACAGCAAATGGAGTTTACTTCATACTATAACATGATTACTTTACCATAGTAAGTCAGCCTTTTCCTGATGATGAATAGATGTCTGCCTATTTGAAAGCAAAATATCGAATATACCTTCAACGTTAAGTTGCAATATTTTTTTTTTATAGGAGCAAACCTTCTCCAAATAATTAATTAGTAATAAATTATTAGTTGCAATAACGTTCTTGATATATATTATATAATGAGTGTACTGCGTAGAATGTTGGATCATTGTTTGCAACATGTACAAAAAATTTCAACTTCTAACGTACGGCTTAAATATTTTCCTAATTCAAATTATAAAGCATTATTCCGACTACTCTATTCTATTTTCTATTGCGGATTCTGTCTGTCAGTCCGTCACATTATTTATATAATAAATATATATTAAATTCTTCAAGCAGCTGGTAGCATGGATACATAATAATTTAATCTGATATCAGTTCAATAGAAGGTTTCAATAACTGAATTAAATTTTATTTCAGTTGAAAATATTCACCCGAAAGCTGAACCTGTGTTAATAATATTTCATAAATTGTACTATTATTAGTTTATATTAAAAATTCTGTCATGTGAGACGTATGCACGTATACTATAATCAGTAATGCGCTAATTACTGTAAAATAACGCCAAATTTGAGCAACCTTAGTAAGTAATATTCGTTTATAAATCTTTAAACTCCAATAATAATATAATTTACTAGCATTTAATGATTATAATGTTCATTATTATGATAATTGATATTCTCCACCTAAAACTTGAAACGAAAAGTCTTGACCCAATCATTTTGGCAATAACTGTATTTTCCTTCTATTTCTTTCTATTAGATGAACTTCCTCACCACCAGATGTCGCTATGATGCCAATTACCATTAGAGTATATTGCCCAGAAGTAACTCACTGAAATATATATCAATATCAATACTAGCTACGAACTTTATTGATCAATTTAAGAGAAATTTTATTATGTAAAGGAAATTTTAAATGCCAGATTACATGCAGATCAAATTCAAAAACACCATCACAATACCATTTAAAAAATTATGCCAATTTCCTATAAAAAGGAATCATCCAAACAAGAGTATGTAGCGTACGTTTATTCATCATCAATAGAAGCATCAGTTTCCGATCAGTTAGCACCTAGCTCCCCTCTCCCTTACCCATATTGATTGGTACTTCAAACAAATAATAATTAGTTCTCCCCATCGAATTATGAAGTGTAGTAAGCAACAGTTCGTACATCAATCGATGAGAACAATTGAGTCGAGTGTTGGTTTGAATAGAGGGTTAGGGCCTTTATTATCAGGCCAAGGTAGTATAGAATACAATTGACATTTAGATTATCGAAAATAACTGAGAATTAAAGTGTATAGTAATAACATGATTGAAATTTGAAATAGAAAATTTAATTTAATTTTTATTGAATTTAATTTAATTTAATTAATTAATTTTTTTAATTATTTTTTTAATTAATTAATTTAATTATATTTTATTTTATTTTTGTGCACCTTTTTGGAATGGGTAAATTTTATCTTATACTTTATTTCTATACTCTATATATTCATAATAAATTAAAGAATGTGATTTTTCATATATTCTAAAACTAATAATGAAAACTATCATTCATATTTCATTAGATAAATAACATTTGAAAGAAATAGTGTGGGACACCATTGAGCACAACATAGTGTTATAAAATGCATGCATTGTCTAAGTCTGGGTGCATTTCACTGAAATAAACAATGCATAGAAAACATGTGATAGGTAACATTAATTCTTTATTTACTCCAACTCGAAAAAAATTTCTCTTAAAGCTTGCAAACACATTTCAAAAATTTTTGTGAGTTCAACCTTCATGAAATATATTATGGATTAGAGGAATCAACAATTCACTCCTATATATGAGATTATATTATTTCACTATTAGCTACAGATCAATGGTTCTTAACATTGTTGTAGATGCTGAACCAGATAAGTTCGTTCAAAAAATAATACGTTTTTTTCTTCAAAATTAAGTGCATGTAGGTACATACTGTAATAGTACAAAGCTCTACCACGCATAATTTGTACATAAGATCAATCTGTTCATAGAATGAAACCAACACATAATATGAATTTTACAATTAAAAAAATAAGAAGAACCAAACAGCTAAATCCAAGAACCTGGCTCACAGAACCCCTGGCCTTCCATCCAACTCAGGATTAGAACCACTGACAGCAATGTACGTAACTTATACAAATTAAGAATGCTGAAAAAATGTCGAAGATAAACTGAACTAATATCATTCTTTTAATATGAAATAATTGTTTATTGTTACTGCATTAAATATTTCTACACATCAAATGACATAAAATAGTATTATATCAAATAAAAGATTTTTCATTTAAAAATGATTTACTCGTACAAATTACTATTTCGCCATATTAAATGTAAGTAACTGAACCATCGTTAATAATATCGACCTTTTAAATATAAATCGTTGATACATTATATCGTTTGATGCGTTCAAAATAAATTTATTTTTCATTTGGAGTAAAAAAAATATTTTTCAAAAGCCTTCCAAGATAAGCCTTCTACATCAAATATTTCGATAATTAATATTCCACGCAAGTCATCACTAAAACACTGTGATTAGACAGAGATTGCAATGAAGGGATTACAGATGATCGAGAGGGAAATGAAGTGAACCTGAAGGCGTTCTTTCTGGCCCATCTGATAACCGATGAAGAGAAAGAATCTTTTCAGCAGACAGAAAATGCTTCGGTGAGTTTAGTCGAATCTACTTCACTGAAAGGTGATAAAATGGAATAAAATATTGGATTTTATGGACGTATTCAGTTAGATATGAAAGGGATTTGTGTAGGTAGAAATTGTTGTAAAATGTTCCTGTTTCACTGTCTATTTAATATGTATAGTAATTATTATGTATGAAGAGTAAGCCATGGTTGTATGATATAGTGAGTGATAATTGATAGAATTTAGTGCAACAACTCATTATATAAGCATTATGAGCAATATTTTACAGTATCGACTGACAAAATAAAAACTTTGAATTATTGAAAATTCTACGGAGATTGAGAAGAATATTTGAGTTACTTTTTACAATAATTAAAAACGAAGAAATTCTTTAACCCTTTAGCAACCAGGTGGACACTCGTGTCTCCTTTCATATAGTAGTCCCATGGGACCAACTGGCCATATGTGTCCTCTTCAATTTTTTTTATAAATTAAAAAAAATTCTCATCAATTGATTTTTATACATATCCTCACTGATGTCTTAACTCAAAAAAAAGTTATCAAATATTTTATTCAAAGTCAGAAAAATAAAAAAAAGTGGCTTGCTGAAAGGTTAACTAATTATTTTTCGGAATTCGGTCTTCAAAATCTTCAAAATAGAACTAAAAGGAGAAGATCAGAAAGCTCAGTCAGTATGGGGAGTATAAATCCTACTTACCGTCAATTTAAGTCCGAAACTACGCCTCATTCGGCAATGACACAAAAACTTAAAGTTTCTTTTTCTTACACTTATCAAGGTTTAAAATAAAATGGATATCTTCGATTTCTTATCTAGCTTTCTAGTAGCAAGAATAATATTATTTGTAACATGCTTAATTTTTATTAATTACCTTACTTTTATTTGTTATTGGTTTCAGAAATAAAAAAAACATTTTTATACTGTGATAAAAATATAGTTAGGAGTGTGAGCAATCAAAAGAAGTCAATAATTATATTAATTTATTGATATCATGATAAACCAATCCATCTCTTAAAAAACAATTTCAAGATTTCAATAAAAAAAAACAATATTATTTGTATATAAGTTATATATAGATTAATTTTACATGAATTTATCAATATATCTAAAACCTTTTTATTAATCAATGAATTTGCTTTTGTACCAAAATGTTTATTATTTAGTTGAAGCCAAGTTTATTTCATATTTTAACATAATATAATCATTTAGATCATACTATAGTATATGATAAAAAGACATAAAAAATTATGCAGGGTAATGACTCGGTTACCGATTAGATACTGTCAACAGAAAGTAGGTAGGTGCTTATCAAATTTCTATCATTCTAATTGGTGATAATATCTTATTTTATAATGTCCCTTTTATGGTAATTGGGAGCATACTGCATTTGGGGAGTTACTTTATTGACTCTTTATGCATCAGCTAATTTGAACGGGGAAAAATATTATAATATCCTTGTAATGTATAGGCAAATTAAGCATATATTAAACCATGAAAAAAATAGCAAAAAAATATAGAATCACAATTGTGCTCACTTTTATGAAAGCGTAAACATGTGTTTTACTAAATGAAAACATACACAAGTCGTTTAAAGAAAATGAATCTTTAAATTATCCCGCTAAATATGTTATTTAGAAGGGGACCAACACGTCCATCTAGGCCATAAAGGGCTAAATGAAATATTAAAGTCATTACTATGTTGTTATTTAAGAAATGGTTTCAAGTTTAGAAAAAAAAATCTTATTTTTTTTCATAACTGTTTACTTAGTATGGGAAATAATCCTTTAAACCTGTAATCCTTTGAGTTTAGATAAAATAAACTACATCGCCAATATACACCACATATAGTGTTTAAATTTAAACCATCTAATTATATTTTAGCATTAAGAGGCGTACAAATACATATATGTAACATAATGATCTTAAAAATATTGTAACCGCATTATGTTAAAGATAAAAAAATATTAATGAAATTTTATTTTTTCACATACATATTTATAAAAAGATTTCCTCTCTGATATTGATTACCGAGAAAAAAAAATGGTCTACAAGAAGTGTTAGACGTTAAAGGGCTTGCACATATTGCTCCAAGTTTTACTCCATAGGCATGCAATATGTTCAAATAGAGTCTACAGACATACTTACACTGTTAAAGAAGATAAGTTAGTCGAGCACAGCTTGACATGCTGTGTAGAAGTCAGGGTCGAGATGCGGTCTGATGGAACAAAAGGAAAAATGTGAGTATCTTGGGAGTGAAATGTAGTGAAGTATTAAATTAAATGAGTTTGTCTGGAAATAATCTGGTCTTTGGAAATCTCGTCTATGAAAATTAATGTTTAAAAATACGTGAGCAAGATGTATCTTTTTACTTTATTACTGGAAAATGACTTGGAATAATGACTTGAAAATGACTTGAAATAATTACTTGAAATGATTACTTGAAAATTACTTGAAATAATTACTTAAAAATTACTGAAAATGCCTTGAAATATTTACTTAAAAATTACTGAAAATGCCTTGAAATATTTACTTGATAAAGACATGAAAATTATTGAAATTTACTTGAAATAATTACTTGAAAATGACTAGAAAATTATTGAAAAATACTTAATTAATTCTACATCATGAATATAATTTGTGAACAGTCGTAGAATCAATGCATATGAACATAACAATAAACAGTTCCTTATCTCCCAAAAATTAAGTCACTGTAATGGGAAACAACGTCATTATTTTTTATTGTAACATCATATTATTTCCTGAGTCTGGAAAACAACTACCAGAAACGTTCCCTCTTGGCTGAATGAAGTCATTTACAGGACAATAATAACAGTGGATGCCATTCCGAGAGACACACAGTGACAATAATTAGACGGGAAAGAACAATAATATTGTCATGGCTAAAGGAAAACAACTATCATATGTAGCAATAGAATGATTCAAAAAGAATATGATGATAGTTGATGATAGTTACTATCTATTAATGGCATTCACTATCACTGACTGCAATTGAACGAAAGGAAAATAAGGTTTGGCATTGGAAAAAATAATGGGTAATCATAAAAGAATGGAAAAGGACGGAATATCAACTACAGATTGTCATAATAATTTCTTCCTTCGTAGAAATATCGGTGGAAATGAATGAAGATTTAAGAATTCAACAACTGAAAAAGGTTTTGTGTCGTTAGAAGTAATATCATCTTTTCGAGTAATAGAAAAAAAAGTATACAAAATGATTGAGAGTTGCTACAAAGTGATACAAAATAACTGACAGTTGCTACAAATTGATACAAAATGACTGACAGTTGCTACAAATTGATTCAAAATGACTGACAGTTGCTACAAAGTGATGCAAAATATCTGACAGTTGCAACAAAGTGATACAAAATAACTGACAGTTGCTGCAAATTGATACAAAATAACTGACAGTTGTTGCAAATTGATACAAAATAACTGACAGTTGCTACAAAGTGGTGCAAAATATCTGACAGTTGCAACAGAGTGATACAAAATAACTGAAAATTGCTGCAAAATGAAACAAAATAAATGACAGTTGCTGCAAATTGATACAATAGAACTTAATATTGCTACAATTTGATACAAAATAACTTTTAGTAAAGGCTCAAAATCATTCCTATAAGATATTATCATTCCATAGAAAACAAACTTACTAATCATAGAATACTAACTTACTAATCATAGAGTACTAACTTACTAATCATAGAATACAAACTTACTAATCATAGAATACAAACTTACTAATCATAGAATACTAACTTACTAATCATAGAATACTAACTTACTAATCATAGAATACTAACTTACTAATCATAGAATACTAACTTACTAATCATAGAATACTAACTTACTAATCATAGAATACTAACTTACTAATCATAGAATACTAACTTACTAATCATAGAATACTAACTTACTAATCATAGAATACTAACTTACTAATCATAGAATACTAACTTACTAATCATAGAATACTAACTTACTAATCATAGAAAACTAACTTACTAATCATAGAATACTAACTTACTAATCATAGAATACTAACTTACTAATCATAGAATACTAACTTACTAATCATAGAATACTAACTTACTAATCATAGAGTACTAACTTACTAATCATAGAATACTAACTTACTAATCATAGAATACTAACTTACTAATCATAGAATACTAACTTACTAATCATAGAGTACTAACTTACTAATCATAGAATACTAACTTACTAATCATAGAATACTAACTTACTAATCATAGAATACTAACTTACTAATCATAGAATACTAACTTACTAATCATAGAATACTAACTTACTAATCATAGAAAACAAACTTACTAATCATAGAATACTAACTTACTAATCATAGAATACTAACTTACTAATCATAGAATACTAACTTACTAATCATAGAATACTAACTTACTAATCATAGAATACTAACTTATTAATCATAGAATACTAACTTACTAATCATAGAATACTAACTTACTAATCATAGAATACTAACTTACTAATCATAGAATACTAACTTACTAATCATAGAATACTAACTTACTAATCATAGAGTACTAACTTACTAATCATAGAATACTAACTTACTAATCATAGAATACTAACTTACTAATCATAGAGTACTAACTTACTAATCATAGAGTACTAACTTACTAATCATAGAATACTAACTTACTAATCATAGAATACTAACTTACTAATCATAGAGTACTAACTTACTAATCATAGAATACTAACTTACTAATCATAGAATACTAACTTACTAATCATAGAATACTAACTTACTAATCATAGAAAACAAACTTACTAATCATAGAATACTAACTTACTAATCATAGAATACTAACTTACTAATCATAGAATACTAACTTACTAATCATAGAATACTAACTTACTAATCATAGAATACTAACTTACTAATCATAGAATACTAACTTACTAATCATAGAATACTAACTTACTAATCATAGAATACTAACTTACTAATCATAGAATACAAACTTACTAATCATAGAATACTAACGCCACAACAAAGATGACAGAAAGTAGAAAATTATCAGTGACTGTTTTGTGATAACAAGGTAGCGAATGCATGTGCCTGGTAAACAAAGGCTGTTTACCAGGCTGATTAGCATGAAGAAATTAAGTGTGTAGCCGCAAATACACCGGAGAGTTCCTGTTTACTTACACAACAATATGAGATGAAAAGCTGTAATTTCTGCGTGTAATCATCCGCATTCAATTATGCGGAGTTTTTTTAAACGCGCACTAATTAAGTGAGCGATAAATATAGAGGAGCTGTAATTCAATTATGGTAAATCATTAAGGGTTTAATTAAATTCTATTTAATTAATATAAGGTTCATGCACTCAGATGTAGAAAACTGGTTTATTGTATACAGTTTTGATGTTTTGCTTAGTGTGGTAATTGAATTTTAGATAATTAAATATAGACATTTAATTTTTTTAATAAGTTTTTCATTAAAAACATTAAATTGTTTGTAAAATTCTGTAAAATTGATAGATTCTAAGTGATTTATGTAGGTACTTTTACGTAAAAAAAAAGTTTCATATCTAACAATAAAAAATTCTGATAAAACTATTCCAGATTTAATATATTTTACTTTGAAATATAATTTATACTTATTCCTTTACAAATTAAACGAAAGATTTTATTTGTTTTATCATGTAGCAAAATATTTTAAAAAAATGGGCGTGCCTTCCCTAACTTTAATATAATCCTCAAAATAATCCAGGATCAGAATGAAAATATGGCGGCTTTCAAAACAAGATATTTACCCTAATCTTTTCTTATCTTTTTCTTATCTTTTCGGGTCCTTTACGTAAACATGACACTAATCAGAAAAGTTTTGGACAACAGATGTCAAAAGTTAAAAAGAAATAAAAATAATCATCATGAAACTTGCGCTAATATTAATTTATTTAGAGGAAATTCATAATACAAATAGAAGTACAATAAAACACATTCATTTAATTATTATAGGGTTGCCATTTTTAAGGATTATAAGAAATTCGAGTCATAACATCTGACAAAATATTCTGCCTAGTTAAGTTGTTTGCTCTCCGACTAAAAGGCTTAAGATTAAAATCTTTTAAGGCTATCTATTTATAAATGGAGCAACAAAAACATTTTATAATGAAAAAGGATTTGGAATGCTTGTATAAAATGATAACGAGATAATTACCTAACACCATTATCTCGTAATTAAGTAATTATCTCGTAAATAAAGAAAATAGGTTTCCAATTTTAGTATATTTATAAACGAGAGATATTCGGAAAATAATTCGAATTATTACATTCAATACAAATTTTGGAGAAAAAACACTGCATATAAAATCTCGAACTGTCACGACTGAAAAAAGATTAAATGTTTGAAGAGACGTATGAATAGAAAATGTAAATATTGCATACCTTGCTACGGTTTTAGGTTTTATTGAGCTTTGAACTGTTTCATTCAATTTAATACACTTTTTAATTTATATACAGTTATACAGTTTTATACAGTTATACAGTATTGTACAGTTTTATACAGTTTGAGCTTTCCTATATATTGCAAGATAAGAATTTGTTTATGTATCTTTTGTTATTTGGAAAATATAAATCGTGAACATAACACATGTTAAAAGTTGTTTGTCACTGAATACAAACTGACATCAGTTATTTGTCACTAAATACAAACGGACATCAGTTATTTGTCACTGAATACAAACTGACACCAGTTACTTGTCACTGAATACAAACTGACATCAGTTATTTGTCACTGAATACAAACTGACACTAGTTACTTGTCACTGAATACAAACTGACACCAGTTACTTGTCACTGAATACAAACTGACATCAGTTATTTGTCACTGAATACAAACTGACACCAGTTACTTGTCACTGAATACAAACTGACATCAGTTATTTGTCACTGAATACAAACTGACACCAGTTACTTGTCACTGAATACAAACTGACATCAGTTATTTGTCACTGAATACAAACTGACACCAGTTACTTGTCACTGAATACAAACTGACATCAGTTATTTGTCACTGAATACAAACTGACACTAGTTACTTGTCACTGAATACAAACTGACACCAGTTACTTGTCACTGAATACAAACTGACATCAGTTATTTGTCACTGAATACAAACTGACACCAGTTACTTGTCACTGAATACAAACTGACATCAGTTATTTGTCACTGAATACAAACTGACACCAGTTACTTGTCACTGAATACAAACTGACACCAGTTACTTGTCACTGAATACAAACTGACACTAGTTACTTGTCACTGAATACAAACTGACACCAGTTACTTGTCACTGAATACAAACTGACACCAGTTACTTGTCACTGAATACAAACTGACACCAGTTACTTATCACTGAATACGAACTGACACTAGTTACTTGTCACTGAATACAAACTGACACTAGTTACTTGTCACTGAATACAAACTGACACCAGTTACTTATCACTGAATACAAACTGACACCAGTTACTTGTCACTGAATACAAACTGACACCAGTTACTTGTCACTGAATACAAACTGACACCAGTTACTTGTCACTGAATACAAACTGACACCAGTTACTTGTCACTGAATACAAACTGACACCAGTTACTTATCACTGAATACAAATTGACACCAGTTACTTGTCACTGAATACAAACTGACACCAGTTACTTGTCACTGAATACAAACTGTCACCAGTTACTTGTCACTGAATACAAACTGACACCAGTTACTCGTCACTGAATACAAACTGACACCAGGTACTTGTCACTGAATACAAACTGACACCAGTTACTTGTCACTGAATACAAACTGACACCAGTTACTTGTCACTGAATACAAACTGACACCAGTTACTTGTCACTGAATACAAACTGACACCAGTTACTTGTCACTGAATACAAACTGACACCAGGTACTTGTCACTGAATACAAACTGACACCAGTTACTTGTCACTGAATACAAACTGACACCAGTTACTTGTCACTGAATACAAACTGACACCAGTTACTTGTCACTGAATACAAACTGTCACCAGTTACTTGTCACTGAATACAAACTGACACCAGTTACTTGTCACTGAATACAAACTGACACCAGTTACTTGTCACTGAATACAAACTGACACCAGTTACTTGTCACTGAATACAAACTGTCACCAGTTACTTGTCACTGAATACAAACTGACACCAGTTACTTGTCACTGAATACAAACTGACACCAGTTACTTGTCACTGAATACAAACTGACACCAGTTACTTGTCACTGAATACAAACTGACACCAGTTACTTGTCACTGAATACAAACTGACACCAGTTACTTGTCACTGAATACAAACTGACACCAGTTACTTGTCACTGAATACAAACTGACACCTAATCTTCTAATCTGAGTTCAAATCAATAAAATCAACAATCGGATTCCATTTCTGGTAAAGATTACCAACTCTCTGGAAACAAAATTGAGAGAAACGAGAAAATGAACAGAGAGATTGTGGTTGCTTGACGGAGGAGGGGATTGTACTTTGTTATGGTGCTCTCACACTCTTGTCTTTTATTGTTTTCTTTCATCACACTCTTCTACTTTGTTATGGTTCTTTTCCTCTTGTCTTTTATTGTTATCTTTTATCACACTCTTCTACTTTGTTATTGTGCTCTTTCTCTTGTCTTTTGTTGTTTTATCTCTCCACACTCTTTTTGTTTATTTAACGGGGGGAAATTAAACTGTTTCGGTATTTTCAGCATCGCGTACTGATGTATTATTTTGCGCTAGCTTTGCAGAAAACATTTTCAGTTATATTCATACGACACTCTAAAATCTCGTAATAATACCACAGTAAAAATAATATAATGACTGCGAATAAAAATTTCACAAATCACAAATTTCATCGAGAATTATCTAATCTGCATATTATTTCTGAATTATTTTAACTTGTTGCATAATTTTAGTTAGAATTTTTTATTTATCAATTATCGCCATGATGATAATGTTTTTTTATATTATTAATTAGATGACGAACTGCGAAAAATCATGTAGTTATTAATGTGCTAATATGATTTAGACTTCAATAAGCTACTATCGCTTAACTGCTGGGAGAATCTAACCAGAAAGAGCATTACTATTCTCATCACAAGCAGAGAAAACACTCACAACGATTTCGAAAACAATCTCGCGGTATCTGGAAGTATTACGAGAGTTCTCGCCTTTGTGGAGCCGCAAATAAATGTGGAGGTATTAGTGAGATGTGGAGGAAGATGTGGATAGAATGTATGGTTGTGGTGGGTTTGAAAGGATGCCCCATTAACCATTTATGACCTAAGTGGACTAGTATGTCCTCTAGAATTTTGCTGGGCTATTCATATCAAGGAAAGTATTAATATTTTTCAAGCGTAAATTATTTGATGGGGTTAAAAAACTTTTAATACCCAACTATACAGAAACTGTTTATGTATTTTATATTTATTTATGTTGTATATTTGTTATATAGACATAAGGACATTCTTTCTGTCCCTTTCTGTATTTGCTCCAATACAGAATGGCTATAAAAGAGATAGTAAAATTTTATGTTAATATCGTCTTTTATATGCCGGTTATTATTTTTTGGAGAGGAGGGAGTGAAGCTATCCTTGATCTCATTTTTACCTAGCATATAAATTGTGAAACATAAAACCTAATTTCATCTTATAATACAATGATTATTATATATGAAGAATAATATCCATATTAAATTCAATTTCAGCCAACTGTCCTTCAACCTGACTAACCTTGCAGTAAAATTTAATTTTCCGTCTTATTTATAGAGACTGTTTCGCCATATCTACTTCTTAAACAATAATTTTACTGAAATGTTTATAATTGGATAATTAATTTTCATACATGTTTATATATTTAGGTGAATGACTGCATCTCTCAAGCAACCATGACACATTGTGCCAACATTGGTACTAGATGGTTTGATGGGCAAGAGATGGCAGACTGAAAAGTAGCCTAGAAATTACATGGGGATAATGTAGTTTTATAGTCTCATGGAATGTTACCTTGGGAGAAGGTTTGATCAATGTGGCGAATCCATCCCATTGAATTGTCATATTGGCCCCACATGATTTGTATATAGCAAATCAACATTATATGGCTGAAACTTGATTAGCATATCGGCAACATCTTGGGCCAATATGGTTTCAACATAACAGCACAGGCTGTCACCATGTTGGCCCACTTGGCAAAAATAAACAGTACCAATACGATTTGTCAACCTAGTGCCCACATGGGCCCCATTAACTTGTTTTGTTTGGGAATATCACTGCGATAAAATAAATTTATAAAAAGAAGAGAAAATAAACAGATGAAGCTGCAGTAGCGTATATCACATATGTATATCCCAGGCAAGTAGCACTTCTTCCTGGGATATTAATGGAATGTCCTAGGAATAAATCATTCTTGCCTGGAATTGATATTGTTAAAATTTATAATGATATGCAATTTATAAAACACTTGATTAGCTATTGTTAATAAATCATAACTGTCACTTCAATATGATTAATAATTATTCACTTTTAACGAATATATTCAATTAGGTTGTCATTCCTGAAGCTTTCCAAAATCTTCCACACAAAAATAATCATAAATTAAAAAGGCAGCAAAACACCCCATGAATTATGGCAATCCATGCCGCCATTTTGTTTATGTGCTCCATTCATTCCATCAGACGTTAGTTCCATCAAACACTGTAGTCGGTACACTGTTGCCGCTGCTATAGAATACTTAATGACTTGGGGATAGTTTTTTCCGCGGACTTTTTGTTGCGAAACAAAACAAAGGGATGAGACATGTAATTACTGCGTGCGTCGCTATGACTCTGAGCAAATAATTCGTTTCTGTGAAATAGATCCTAACTAGATCGTAAAGTGTAAGTTGTATATATTACTGTACATGATATGAATGTATTCCAGAACTATTTAAAGCAGGAAAAGGTTGACCAATATTATTATTGATTATAAATTAAAACGTGTTTATCAATAATTATCCTTCAGCATTATATAATAGCATGATACATTCCAAATAACCATATATTTTCGTATATACATATTTCTATGGCAAAACCATTATTACAGCTAAAATGTTAAAGTTTTATATTAATTACATTTGATAATATTATTCCTACATTAATTACTTCAGAATGTATTTTTTGTAAATTCTTTCCATTTTGAGAACATTTTTTTATTTTAATTTATAGATAAGTTCAATTCACATCAAATTATGATGTTCAAAATGTATCATAAGCTGACATTATAATTATTAAAAAGCATGTAATAGTTATTACTATTTAAATGAAATTAGCGTAGAAGTAATGACAGTGGGAGGTAAACCTAATTAAATTGTTTAATTTTAACTGATTTAGCAGTAGTGGGTATTCTTTTTTTTTTACATCTAGAATTCATTTTAATTTATTGGCTACCAGTCAAACTCATCTTAAACCATTATATTTTTCTCAATTGTTTATGATGGTTTCGACATTCCTTGGTAAGTGACTTTATTCACGTAGTAGCTTTTCTGCATCCATGAGCATCGTCACTGACAGTGGCAGGAGGGTTTTCTTTTTTCCACTTTCCTTTCTGACTGTTTTTTCCAGTCCCTTGTACTTATTTTCCTTTTGACGTCAGCGATATGACCTTTAGTTCCGAAACAGACATTAAACTCTTGCTAAAATCGAATTATTATGATGGTTCGAGAAACTATTCATTTGCAGCATTTTTTCCCTTGAAGCATTTTGACACTAATTAAAGATTTAAATGTGTATTTAAATGATGAAACTTATATGATAATTTTCTAAATTTTGCAAATGTAATAGCAACATAATATTCAAATATTATTTTTTTTTTTTGGTACTGGGAACTTCAAAATAGATACATACAATCTCAATAAAATGATGAACATATGAAACTATAGATGAAAATCATCTCTGAATTCTTGCACCAGTTTCAGCAATAACACTAATAATTTCACACCTAACTACACCAATTCAAACAAACCCCTCCCCTTCACTCTTCCTTTCATTGTATTCCACTATTTGCCTTCCTTCTTCAGTGTGACGTTTCTTTTCACTGTCTGCGTTCAAAGGATGGCATCCTCAAACGGCAGACAGGTACTTTGATGAAGGAGAGTACTGCAAAGATAGTATTTGCACTCTAGAGACACAAAGGATATGATATGTGACTGCCTTGTCAGTTAGAGTAACGGACAGCTAGGAGCAGTTAGTGTGACTGTGAGAGATTAACTGCCTGGTGGATGGAGGAGAGACTGTCTGTTGAACAGGACACTAACTGTCTGTTGAACAGGACACTAACTGTCTGTTGAATAGGACACTAACTGTCTGTTGAACAGGACACTAACTGTCCGTTGAACAGGACACTAACTGTCTGTTGAACAGGACACTAACTGTCTGTTGAACAGGACACTAACTGTCTGTTGAACAGGACACTAACTGTCTGTTGAACAGGACACTAACTGTCTGTTGAACAGGACACTAACTGTCTCTTGGATAAGACTCTACATGTCTGTTGAACAGGACACTAACTGTCTGTTGAACAGGACACTAACTGTCTGTTGAACAGGACACTAACTGTCTGTTGAACAGGACACTAACTATCTGTTGAACAGGACACTAACTGTCTGTTGAACAGGACACTAACTGTCTGTTGAACAGGACACTAACTGTTTGTTGAACAGGACACTAACTGTCTGTTGAATATGACACTAACTGTCTGTTGAACAGGACACTAACTGTCTGTTGAATAGGATACTAACTGTATATTGAACAGGACACTAACTGTCTGTTGAACAGGACACTAACTGTCCGTTGAACAGGACACTAACTGTCTGTTGAACAGGACACTAACTGTCTGTTGAACAGGACACTAACTGTCTGTTGAACAGGACACTAACTGTCTGTTGAACAGGACACTAATTGTCTCTTGGATAAGACTCTACATGTCTGTTGAACAGGACACTAACTGTCTGTTGAACAGGACACTAACTGTCTGTTGAACAGGACACTAACTGTCTGTTGAACAGGACACTAACTATCTGTTGAACAGGACACTAACTGTCTGTTGAACAGGACACTAACTGTCTGTTGAACAGGACACTAACTGTCTGTTGAATAGGACACTAACTGTCTGTTGAACAGGACACTAACTGTCTGTTGAATAGGATACTAACTGTCTATTGAACAGGACACTAACTGTCTGTTGAACAGGACACTAACTGTCTGTTGAATAGGACACTAACTGTCTGTTGAACAGGACACTAACTGTCTGTTGAACAGGACACTAACTGTCTGTTGAACAGGACACTAACTGTCTGTTGAACAGGACACTAACTGTCTGTTGAACAGGACATTAACTGTCTGTTGAACAGGACACTAACTGTCTGTTGAACAGGACACTAACTGTCTGTTGAACAGGACACTAACTGTCTGTTGAACAGGACACTAACTGTCTGTTGAATAGGACACTAACTGTCTGTTGAACAGGACACTAACTGTCTGTTGAATAGGATACTAACTGTCTATTGAACAGGACACTAACTGTCTGTTGAACAGGACACTAACTGTCTGTTGAACAGGACACTAACTGTCTGTTGAATAGGACACTAACTGTCTGTTGAACAGGACACTAACTGTCTGTTCAATAGGATACTAACTGTCTGTTGAACAGGACACTAACTGTCTGTTGAATAGGACACTAACTGTCTGTTGAACAGGACACTAACTGTCTGTTGAATAGGATACTAACTGTCCATTGAACAGGACACTAACTGTCTGTTGAACAGGACACTAACTATCTGTTGAACAGGACACTAACTGTCTCACTAACCGATAGACATTGAGACACACTGTCCAATAGACAGTTTATCAATAGCATCAACATCTTACATTTAACACAAATACAACGTTAAAGTTCAAATAAGAAGCCTCCAAAAGATCTAACACAACAATCTCTCTCCTGGTCAGGCGACTTCGCTTCATCAACTCTAACTCGGTTTGCTGGGAATGTAAGGGTGTATAAAATTCTCTGCAGGCTCTTCAAATTGATACGAAGAAGCTACCTAATCAAATTCAGGTCTTCAGAATTCATGTCCCTCGTTTGATAGAAGGTGTGGAGATATTCAGGCGGAAAAATGGAGCACACTGTAACAAAGTGAGGCACTCTCTGGAATTTATTTAAATTAAATTTGGGAGATTTCATTTGAAAGTTCATGTTGTAGGTAGGTAGATAGAAAAGAAATGCTGGATAAATGATTTTATCAAAATATGTTGATGAGAACTTTTATTGTATATATATGTTTTATATTTAAATTATAGTTAGTCAGTGGAATATATACTCATTATTTGAATTTATGTATATAATTACATCAATTTTGATACCAAAATTTAGGTATATTTGTATATAAAATTAGATAGTTAATTGTTTCACAATATTATACATTTATTAAACAATTTTTTTTATAAAGAAACTTTGCAATGACATTCAAATTTTAATCTAAATATATCTGTAAATGTTTTTGTACAATTTAGATTTGGTTATTATGAATTATTTTCGATTCAACCAAATTATTACTTTAAAAATATACATAATTATATACTCATAGTGGCCTTCAATTAACTAGGATCAATAATAAGATAATCTATTTAAAGCTCCATTATTAAACAGATCACTTCAATTTTTCTATCTGGGGCAAAAATCTCCTGCAACCGGAGATGCGGAGGAAATTAAATCCTGAAATATGAGTGATGAATGAAGAAGTGATGTAAGGGCATCTCATACATAACACGATGAATAGATTGAAGAAAGATTTATTCCTGGTATATTCCTTTAATATTTAATCCTTATTGCCTGGGATACATGGAGACGAAAATTATGGTGAGCTTCGGAAAATTCGGTGGGTTAACATCCATATAATTTAAAAAAATTGAAGCAGTAAAAAGGTTAAATACAAAGCATTCTCCATAGTTACGCGGGTTACACTTTTTATTTGTATTTGGTTTCATAAAATGAACCACATTTGATTGCTTTGTTTCAGTTGGACAAAGCAATCAAATGTATGAATAGTATCAGGATTACAAATCAGGTGATAACCCTAAAATGTAAAACTGCAATGAGAAAAATAAACAACTCCAACTGATGCACTCAGGTGTTTCGAGTTCACCCTATAGCTTTGTCTCTAAAGCGAGACACTTTAGTGCATCAAACTATAGTTTGGATGCACTAAATTGCATCAGTTCGATACACATACACTTTAGTGTCTTAGCTATAAGTTTGTTGAAACGATGAGAAAAAAAAGAGGAAAAAAAATCCTCATCATTTTAACGAACTTTTGTGCATCCAAACTATAGTTTGATACACTGAAGTGTCTCACTTTAGAGGCAAAGCCATAGGGTGAACTCGAAACACCTGAGTGAATCAGAATTTCTCTGAGTGTGAAAATTAAGTGATTTTCCTCAGATTTCAAGGTCTTTGAATTTTAGAATTTGTGCATCTTTTAAGTTTAACCTTATAAAACAACACGCATTAGTTAATCAGTTTTGAGTATTTCTAAAATGGAACAGAAATAGCCAGGTATTAACTGCTAGTTATGTTGAAGGTGTATTCTACCCATGCTCCCTAAACTCTAGATTTTCTTTTATTCTGTCAAGTGGTGAGTGAGTGCAATTGTACGTGACTAGAGAGGATATTTCAATTACTTCACTTTAAAGAACTTGTTAACAAATACTTCATGTGATAGACAATAACTTAGGTAGCAAATTTTGAACCCTGTTCTTGAAACAATATTGTAACAAGAAAGTTTTTTCTACTGATCAATACAGAAGAAGATTAACTCTACTACTCTAAAAGCACTTTAACTGAAATTATGGATTACGTTTAATCTACAGAAATAATTTCCAATGTTTATTAAAATCCATTATAACATGAATTAAAATTGTTCAACAGTCAACATACGCATACACATAAAAATAATTTAAGGAACTGTAAGTGTTTGAATATAGAGTGTAATAGTTATAATATACTACTAACTAGATTACGTGCACTCGGTAGAAGGCATACCTTCGCCACCGCTTTAACCTGTTTCTTTCCAAAATCTAATAAACTGGTGACGGGATAGTGACCAATCGTCCCACCAAGTTTCATGCAATTTAGTCTAATACTTTTTGAGTTATTGAGTTATAAATAACCATGAACTTGACCTTTGACCGGATCGCTGCTAAAAATTTTACCAGAAGGTCACTGGACAATGACCAATCGTTTCACCAAATTTCAGACAATTTGGTTAAACACTTTTTCAGTTATGCGAATAACAATTTGATAAATATATAAATAAGTAAATAAATAAATGCCTGATAAAATATGACCTTCTGCAAATTTGCGATGGTAATTATTCCTTCCTCCCCTCAAAATACTAGGCATTACCATTGCTAGATACCACTATTACTAGGTACTACCACTGCAAGGTACCACTATTTCTAGGTACCTCTATTACTAGCTAGTAGTACTAGTATACTACGAGTACACTAGGTAGTACTAGTATTAGTACTAGGTACTATAACTAATAGGTACTGTCACTACTAGGCACCATTACTACTAGGTACTACCACTATCACTCCCTTACTGTTCAAAGCCAGTCTACAACATAGAGTAATTCCCATGTAAATTGGTAGCCTAAATAAGAAGCTTTGGGCGATATTTTACCGCCTACAAACATTAACTGCTTGATTATCATAAAATGGGAACAAAAATGCATCGGTCAGCACTTCAAAGAGAGAAGAGAGAAGAGAGTGTTATTGTAGAAATGAGAGGATAAGAGTGTTATTGTAGAGATGAGAGAGGATAAGAAAGTTATTGTAGAGATGAGAGAGGATAAGAGTGTTATTGTAGAAATGAGAGAGGATAAGAGTGTTATTGTAGAGATGAGAGAGTATAAGAGTGTTATTGTAAAGATGAGAGAGGATAAGAGTGTTATTGTAGAGATGAGAGAGGATAAGAGTGTTATTGTAGAGATGAGAGAGGATGAGAGTGTTATTGTAGAGATGAGAGAGGATGAGAGTGTTATTGTAGAGATGAGAGAGGATAAGAGTGTTATTGTAGAGATGAGAGAGGATAAGAGTGTTATTGTAGAGATGAGAGAGGATAAGAGTGTTATTGTAGAGATGAGAGAGGATAAGAGTGTTATTGTAGAGATGAGAGAGGATAAGAGTGTTATTGTAGAGATGAGAGAGGATAAGAGTGTTATTGTAGAGATGAGAGAGGATAAGAGTGTTATTGTAGAGATGAGAGAGGATAAGAGTGTTATTGTAGAGATGAGAGAGGATAAGAGTGTTATTGTAGAGATGAGAGAGGATAAGAGTGTTATTGTAGAGATGAGAGAGGATAAGAGTGTTATTGTAGAGATGAGAGAGGATAAGAGTGTTATTGTAGAGATGAGAGAGGATAAGAGTGTTATTGTAGAGATGAGAGAGGATAAGAGTGTTATTGTAGAGATGAGAGAGGATAAGAGTGTTATTGTAGAGATGAGAGAGGATAAGAGTGTTATTGTAGAGATGAGAGAGGATAAGAGTGTTATTGTAGAGATGAGAGAGGATAAGAGTGTTATTGTAGAGATGAGAGAGGATAAGAGTGTTATTGTAGAGATGAGAGAGGATAAGAGTGTTATTGTAGAGATGAGAGAGGATGAGAGTGTTATTGTAGAGATGAGAGAAGATAAGAGTGCTTTAGTGAATTTATTTTATTAACCCTAATAAGTTTGACGTTCAGAAGGTATCGGAAGGCTTGACTATGTGTTTAAAACGTATATGTCTTATTCATAAACCAACGGTACTATATTTTTAACAAGTTGTATGTATATATACTAAACTAATGTGTAACAAATTTCAAGTAAATATATTGAACCTATAAGGAAAAATAAATAAATAGGTATACATATAAGACATTGGCAACTGAGAGAGCAGAGCTGTGATTGGGTGGAAGAGAGGATGTGTTTCTAGCGAGTGTAAGTGTTCTCCATGAAAAGGTATGGACTGATGTGTGTTTAGCGAGTACCGAGCTGTGTTTCCTTCAATATCTACGTTGCCACACGTCACCACATTACAACTAATTTCATAATTTACGTGATTTACACAGATATAAAAACATTTTTAAACTTTCAAAAGCAAATTTTATTTGGTATTTATGTAGAAACAAAGTCAAGAAATGCCGATAAATTTAAAGGAATGACATGAAAGATATAAAGTAATTTAGAAAGAATGTGCTTAAAAAACACACGTCAAGCTCATTAGGGTTAACGAGTAATTTCATCGGAAATTCAAGAATTAAAATAAAATAATTTTTCTAAAATAAATATATTGAAACAGTGAAAGTAGAAATATAACTGTGAAGAATATCTAGCTGCTAAATGAGTACAATATCATCGATTTCAATGTATAATGACGGAAATAATTTTAAAATATATTAGTAATTTATGTAGAACAATTATTAAAGACTAAACATTGTTTTTATCGGCCATGTTGATTATCCGAGAAATACTTAATAAACTCTTAGGATTTCGTTACCAATATTTCTTTCATTTAAATAATATTCATTCTTATTTAGAGTAAACAAAAGTACTTATTATTATCATTCATTCCTTTAATTTCAATGTGATAATTAATATTAAATTCAATTTAAAAATATTATGTTTTAAAATAATTAGAGTCAGATATCAACGAAAAATATGGAAAATTAAGCTCAGTGATGAATTAGTTTCCAGAATTAGAAGTAGCGTCAGAAGTACTGGTACTAGTTGATGTCTACAGCTAACTTACTGAATTAAATACAGAGATGGCGTCATCTCATATGTAACATTAACCAATTATATCATCAAGATCTTTCCATTCAAATTAAGTACTGAAGAGAATCTATTTGAAACTCTCTGATAGTGTCTATAATTATTCACAAGTCACAAGTAAATTTATCTAATTATTTATCATAATTAGAGTAAGTTCCTAAATATCGGACAGTTCCACATTTACAGACACGGAAGAAAAAAATATAATAATTATTTTTCAATTTTATTTCAATGAGTATCCATGATACCTGCAGGTATCATGGATACCAATTAAAATATAAATTAAATAATTATTTTTGAATATTTTTTTCTCCGTGTCCGAAAATGTGGAACTGTCCGATATTTCGGTAATTACCCTATGAACAAATTTTTCAATAATAATAATTAAAATAATAATTGAAAAATGAGATTGTGATATGTCGTTTAAAAGTATGTATTGTTCAGTAAATATTATTATCTACATTATTGGAACGCCCTTTCTATATATATAGAAAATATGTGCAAGTAGATCTGCATTATCCAAAATATTCATTAAATATCATATTCTTCTTGTTTTTAATGTAAAAATATTATCTTTTTATTCAAACAAAAAGTCTTCACAATTGTCTTTCGCATTCATACCTACTTCCTTCACGGATTTTATAATTTCCATCCCATTTTTACCCATTCATTTTTATTGCTCTACCTTCTCAATAAAAATAAGTTGTTAGATGAATTAACGAATTGAAAGGACCACTGCAAACTGCAATGCCGAAACTAGCTGTCATTTTATTTCAAAATGGTGATTTAACATTCTTGTTACTATGACACATATGAGTTGAAATTAATTATTTGAGTGAAAGCTGCCCAAATGCGATATTAGAATTGTATTTTTTATTCAACCGGTATTCAACATTCTATTTTTATAGGTTGGCAATGGTTCACTTAGCAATGGACCAAAACTTAGCTATGGACCAACACCTAGCAATGGACCAACACCTAGCAATGGACCAACACCTAGCAATGGACCAACACCTAGCAATGAACCAACATCTAGCAATGGACCAACATCTAGCAATGGTCCAACACCTAGCAGTGGAGATTGTCACCAACTCACACAATCATACTAGGGTTTCTTAATACTTTTCTATGATTGATGCTGTTTTTTATCAATAAATAATAACGAAGGAGAAAGAGGGAAAGGACTTTACTTTTCTTTAGTTTCCACTCCGAACTCCAAACCATCCACAGTTTCTGTTCACTTAGTCTATACTAAGAAGAAAAAGAAATATTTTCATTTTAGAGGCTGAATAAAGGATGGACGTACTAATATTTAAAAAGTTGGGGATGAAATAGTAATGGTAATAAATTATTTCCAACGTTATATCAATAATTCTTCATGGTGTTTTTTGTCAAAAGAATAAAGGAATGTTAAAGCTGAAACTTTTTAACTACCAATGAATGGGAGATAGATCTAAAAGATAATTAATGATTTAAAGAACATATATGAATAAGGAAACATTTACTTACACTAAATATATGAAAAAATATATGCTTATCGAATATTTTCAAAAATTTGTTTTTATAATGAAAAAACTTTTAACTAAATGAATGAAAATAATAATATGAAAATAATAATATACACTATAATATCTAATGTTAATATACACTATAATATCTAATGTTAATATACACTATAATATCTAATGTTAATTTACACTATAATATCTAATGTTAATATACACTATAATATCTAATGTTAATATACACTATAATATCTAATGTTAATATACACTATAATATCTAATGTTAATATACACTATAATATCTAATGTTAATATACACTATAATATCTAATGTTAATATACACTATAATATCTAATGTTAATATACACTATAATATCTAGTGTTTATATACACTATAATATCTAATGTTAATATACACTATAATATCTAATGTTAATATACACTATAATATCTAGTGTTAATATACACTATAATATCTAATGTTAATATACACTATAATATCTAATGTTAATATACACTATAATATCTAATATTAATATACACTATAATATCTAGTGTTAATATACACCATAATATCTAATTATCTAGAATCATTGCACATTAATGAAAACTTTTCCACATTATCATTCTTTCAAATCATTGATGTAATTACACATTTCAAATGGCAATCACTGCAGTAAAACTATTTAGATTTATTACACACGCTCAATGAGCTCAATGTGGCATCCCTATCGCAGTTGCCATTTGCCCGCAGTGTTGCCTTTGAATTGCCTCTGCATGAGTGGCATAATGCCATCACACACCAACACCCGATCATTCACTGGTGTCACTCAGGCATGAGGCGGAGGTAAGGCTATGCTGAGTGCTTATGGGGGGGGGGGGAATAGGGGGGAGGGGAATAGAGACCAAGGAAAATTTATATTGAATATTGAAATTATATAACGAAAAGTTATATATAAATTAAAATGTTTGTTAAAAGGCATTTGATCATTCAGGTGAATACTAATGTTAGTGATTATTGTGAATGTGTGATTTCGTTAAATTTCATTTAATTGCACCCTATTCTCTTTTCATCCCTATTTTTCAATCTGATTATATTCCTCTCACACTTTTATCATCACATTCCTCTTATTTCCTCTTCACTCCTCTTTCCTTTCATATACATTACCATTCTATTTCATCATCTCCATTATTTGCGGCCTCTCTTATTTTTCACCACTCTTATTGTACACCACTCTTATTGTTCACCACTCTTATTGTTCACCACTCTTCTTGTTCACCACTCTTAATGTTCACCACTCTTCTTGTTCACCACTCATAATGTTCACCACTCTTATTTTTCACTACTCTTATTTTTACCACTCTTATTGTTCACCACTCTTCTTGTTCACCACTCTTCTTGTTCACCACTCTTATTGTTCACCACTCTTATTGTTCATCACTCTTATTTTTCACCACTCTTATTGTTCACCACTCTTATTGTTCACCACTCTTATTTTTCACCACTCTTATTTTTCACCACTCTTATTTTTCACCACTCTTATTTTTCACCACTCTTATTTTTCACCACTCTTACTATTCAACACTCTTATTGTACACCACTTTTATTGTTCACCACTCTTATTTTTCACCACTCTTATTTTTCACCACTCTTATTGTTCACCCATTTTTCCTTCATGCAAATAATTTTACCCGCTTTAACGCATTGTTATTTTCAAAGTAACAATGATATTATTTCAAGATTTTTTCTGAATAGGTACATCCTATTAAAAATGTTAAAATCATTAGAATATTCATGTATCATATAATAATCATGATTTCTTTGTATTATTTCAGAATATTCACATTATACAAGTTGAAGCATAATCTATTATTACATAATATTCGCGTTATATTTTATAATACACAAATAAAAATAATTTAGCTGGTAAGTGATATTATCCCATTGCATATAAAAATATTTATTGGATGAACTTAGTTTCATCCAATCATAGATTTTATAGAAAGTAAAACGAAATAGTAACTCATATTTCAATATAAATAAACATAGTAATAGTATAATATCTCGTCTAGTAATTCAGTGAAAAGTAAACAAACTGCAAAAGAAATATCAGAGTGAGAAAAAGTCTACGGAGAATGAAACTAATATTTTATTTACTTTTTCTTTGTTATTGAAAATATGTAATTTTTTATCATTGATTATTTCATAAAGGAAACTAAATCGAAGAAATGAAGAATAGAGCATAAGCTATTTTTCATGAAGCTTTAAGTTTATTTAATTTAAATAAAATTGAAACGTAAAAAAATCTTACCTTTCAAAAAATCCACTGAGAAACTTCACATATGGATATTAATCCACAAAACACACAAATTATCCAGTGTGTGTATGTTGATTAAAAATTAAATAAACTAATAATATCCAATAATCAAAGTCATAATATCTTTACAGAAACATTAGTCACAATTTTCCATTTACTTTATATTTTCATTTGAGCACCACTTAATTGCCAAAAAAGAATGATTTCACAGTTCGATTAGCAATTGGGTAGACCGAGACACGGAGCAGCACACCTTCTCCTTACGAGCTCATCTGGTAACTGACTATCGCCGATGAACCGTACCAGTTTACCCGTAAAATTGCATTGCGCTGAAATCGTCAAAAACAAAGACGACTGAAAATCAGTGACGGAGAAAGACGGCGACGAAATTAAGGGGGCCGACAGAAGGGGGCATTTCTCAATAATATGCAAATGGTGTTTGCTTTAGCAAAAAGAATTGTATGACGTTATAAAGCTTTGGAGTATTCATCACCTTTTTTCCGTCTAGAAAGATGGTAATGGAAGACATTAACATAATTTGTAATTAGAGTTAATAACTAGAAAGTAATGGGCTATCAGTGGGTACATATTTCCGAGTATTCATTCATTGAAATGGTGTTTATCTTCTATCTTTACGACATAAAATACCGATTATGATTTTATAATAATTATAATCAAAATTTATTATTGGTACAGGACAATCAAAAGATTAGCTGGTTTTTTGAAAAAGAAAAAAATAATAATATAGCTTCAATCAAAACAGAAATGATTAATTATACCCAGTGTAAAACTATTTCTATTATAATAAAATAACTGCCTTTTTTCTCTCACCATCTTCCTCTTCCCTCACCATCTTCCTCTTCCCTCACCATCTCCCTTTTCCCTCAACATCTTCCTCTTCTCTCACCATCTTCCTCTTCTCTCACCATCTTCCTCTTCCCTCACCATCTTCCTCTTCCCACACCATCTTCCTCTTCCCTCACCATCTTTCTCTTCTCTCACCACTCACTAATTCACTCAGTAACTCTGTTATTTGTATTTTTGTATCAGTGGCTAATGGTTTGCAATCCTCTTACGAGTTACAATATTCAAACTTTCTACCATTCTATTACCGCAAAATAATAACCACTATTATGCGCATTCATTATTCACTGCAAAAACACTCTATTGATTAGAAATGTACAGTTTGTATATGTAACCAATTTATTGTTCACTTTTTGCTTAACAATAACTGAATAACTTATTGAAATATTTATTCATGTAAGCTCTTTACTTCCAATTAAATGCTTATATTTATCTACAGTTTATATTGCTGGTGAATGTTCATGTTAAATTATATAAGAAAATAAAGTTGTCCGAATATTGGGACCATATTTCGGCCGGAAAAATATTTCGGATGCACATATTATCGTAAATTCTATTTTGGAGACCCATGTTAATTTATATTATAATTCATTATATTTTATAGGAATAATAATGTATTTACTTGCGTGGTGACACTGTGCTTTTAAAATCATAGATCCTGAAAATGTTATAAACGGAGAGAATTAAACAGTATTGAATAATTCTACACCAGCGGTATATAGTATTCGATACCATTTCATTTCGTCTATTATATCCTTAAGATCTAAGATTTTAACAGCATATTGTCACAACCCTAGTAATAACATCACTACCCTCCCTCTCCCCCACTAACAGTTCATAACTATATCCCTTTTCTGCCGTCATATGCCTATATAATTATTATAATAAGGCCTACTACAACTCAGATTTGGAGCTGTAATGCCCCTAATTAAGGCTATAATTAATACATATTATTCCAAGCCTATTTACCTCAGTGGGCGATATTGGCAGTATGCTCATTAGGGCTCAAATTAATTTTAATTAGAATAAACCTTCATCTTGTTAATCTAATTACGTTTGATGAAACTAAATCATATCTGTATTTTTAGTGGCTAAAAGGATAGAGTGTTTTTGCATCTTGACTCAAACTGTTTTAATTGAATGACTAGTTAATTAATTAGTGCTTTGAAGTAATGAATAACAATTATCTGTAAGTCTTAATAAAAGAAATGAAAATAGTGATAAAATACTGTATAACTCTATCGTGATGAAGTAAATATGGTGTAGTTTAAATACTCATTGATACTTTTGAGTGTTCATTTCTTGTTTGTTTGTTTTGTAGTTTGAGGTGTTAGTTTAATTGTGTTTAATGTATTATTATTTTCTCTCGTTTTTTACAGCTGTTGGTCATTTCAATGTTATGTAAAGCTTAAATTTACATTGCATTAATTCCTTAAAACTCGTAAATTTTTTTAATTTTGTTACTAAGATTTCAAATATCATCATATCACTAATTTTTTTTTTTTAAGTATTGCTGCGTCATCAAGTCATATACATACACTATAGAAGTACAATACATGTATAATATTATCGTTTACAGTTACATGTCTTACAGCTGTGCACAAAATTAATAATTCTCAGTTTTTTTCTCAGTTAGAACAGAAAGCGCTGTGTTATCAGAAAAATATTTAGCGAAAGCTTAATTACCAAATTTTCATAAGTTTGGCAATGTTACCGCCTTAATTATACAGATAACTTATATTAATCCCTTGAATTAATGCAATCACACCAAAAAAACACTCTATATTTATTATAATATTAGGAAGCGGGACTAGGAAATTTAAATCCCATTAGTGATTCTCAGGCGAAAAATCTTCTACCGCATCAGATGAAAGTTTTCGCTTCTAAAACTTCTATTTTGGTGTCAATTAGGCTGCGCAAAACTCCTCTGTTTTGACAAATTAGAGAGCTTGTTTGGAAAATAGATGCTGCCGTAATTAATGTTCCTAACTACCATAAATTATCATTTGGCCATAAAAGATTTTTTGTGGCTTGTTTGAAAAATATGGTACGGTAATTAATGTCCTTGACTTCCATAAATTATGGTAGGGCCTTAGAAGATTATGTGTGGCTTGTTTTGAATGTATGCAGCCATATTTAATGTCCCTGACTTCCAAAATTATGGTGGAGCGACTGGAGTCATATGATATTATATCCCGCCTCCTCTGAATTATCGGCGGCCCCATCATAAGTCACACACGAGGAAATAATTTTACTTAATATAAGCTAGCATTATAAATAATAATTTATATTTCAATAACTATATTTCAAATATGTTTTATTTTTTATAAAATTAAATCACTTGAAATTAAAAAAATGAATAAAATATTATATTTAATATTCTATAGACACACTTTCAAAATATCTACGTCGTTCAATTCGTCTAAAAAGCCTCGATTAGGTCATACGAAGTTAAAGCTCAGTGGAATTCACCAGCATTATCATCTGTTCACTGAGGTTCACTAACTTTGCAGAGGTGCATCAGTAACTTATACCCAACTTCTTTGATTAAAGGAAATAAACGTGATGTGTACATTGGTTCCTTTGGATTAATTGCAAATGCAAAGATATATCCATCAGTAAAAAACAATTTAGTTCACATTTATAGAAATATTATTACTGCGATGAAATTAGGTAAGTATTATAAACTAGTGCAGTTTCCTGTTAAAAATAACGGGTTATCATAAATACCAATTTATTATCCGTTATTAGGTTCGATTTAATGAATTCAATTAGAATTAAATTTTCTGCATAGTCTAATTTATTTTATGGATAATTGTAATTTAAATATCAAGTCAATATATTCCCGTGCGTATCATAGTTACAATATAGTGTACCCTAATTTGAATTAATATAAATATTGTTGTATTTGAAAATGCATAATAAATCTAAAGAAATGAGTGGTATAATGGATAGGAGTAAAAATATCTAATTTTTAATTTTACTTGAGCTCTAATTTCTATATATTTTTAAATACAATATTCATATTAATTCTAAGTTGGGTACACTTCTTTGTGGGTCACCCTGTAGGTACAGATACTGAATAATGAATAACCATCACAATTATTCATTTTCTATAGAGTATCTTGAACTCCATACAATAAATCCACCTCAGCCATTTCTATTATAAATATTAATAAAGAGCAAAAGGTAGTTCAAACCTTGGATATTAAGGGCCTTTTTAAAAAGCTATCATTTAAAAATGGAAAGGCCTGAGCTGCTGATAACGTCTCTCTTGTCCTCTATATCAGTCGCCTCTAATGGTTTATCACCTCTAGCAGACACCTGGGGCAGTGCTGTGGTCGTTAGAGGTCATTATCCTAAGCTATGCGGATCTCTGGGAGCATTTTCGTCACACCTCACAGGCTCAGACCATTCGAATTGTCTGAAACAGAACGCTAAATAGTTCAGAAGTGACATTTTGCAAAGAAGAACTTACAGTTGAATGGATGGAATAATAATGAGGTTTGGGTACTAAAACGATTGCTAGGATTAGAAATAATAGAAGTTATCATCGCTCATTAATTTCAATAACGGAATATCCAAAAAATGTTCATATCGCTCATTAATTTCAATAACGGCTTATCTCAAAATTGTTCTTATCGCTCATTAATTTCAATAACAGCATAAAATGTTCATATCGCTCATTAATTTCAATAATGGCATATCTCAAAATTGTTCATACAGCTCATTAATTTCAGTAACGGCTTATCTCAAAAATGTTCATACAGCTCATTAATTTCAATAACAGAATATCCAAAAAATGTTCATCTTTCACTGAACAGTTTTATTTATTTTGTCAAACATGATGTAAATTTCTGAACAAAATTGAGTACAGAAACCAAGAAGATTATGATTGTTAATTTATGACGTTTATTAAATTTTTCCCATCAGCCATGATGACAAAATACAGAAATTTTTCGTACTCAATAAATGCTTATAACTTCGAATTGAGTAAATTATTGATATTTTTGAGATAACATTTGCGATAATAATTTGAAATACAAGCAAACCCAATATTTTTCATCTCACAGCTATACAATCTAGCGTCCTTCGATCATTTTGTTTGAAGAAGAGTCTCGTAATTAGATTTCACTCTCCCTCCATAGTCATAATATCTCATCCCTGTAAGAAAGAGATTTCTTATTTTTGTTAAGTGTAGGCAATTGATCGAGAGAGATAGAGCCACTTCATCTGTTCTTCCGTCCATCTTATCCATGGAACCTGCTTGGGAAAATGTTAAAGTAGATACAGATTTCGAGTTTACAGAATCAGAATCAATCTATTTCTTTTCAGAGGGGAATCCGAAGCCAATCATAGTTTCTTCTTACAGACATGCTAGAAGACGAAAAATAAAGATTTATGACCTGTGAAGTTCTATGAAATGATAGCATTTCATATTTGCTTACTTGTGATATAATTTAAGTATGGACTATATTAGCTACAGTTCCATCAGTCCGATTACTGATTGAAAAACATATTACGTTAACTATATTTAGAACAGTCATTTATCAAATTTATATTTTGTTTAAAAAATGTTGTTATATTTTCAGACCTGATCTATAATAAGCGTGAGTGAAAATATTAAACAATTGAATCATGAAATTATTTAACTGTTGCTGAACAATTTGAATTGTTCAAAATTCAAGTATACTAACTGCAGAGACGTTTCCATGGATATACATTATATAGTTTAAAGTTTATATTCAATATTCACATATCAATCACCACATTAATATTCAAAATTACAATAGAAGATCCCCTACAATTTCTTCTTTTAAAAATATCAGACGTGCAGCGCCAGCAATCGAGTATTTTTTCTATGAGCGAAGAGACCCAACTGTAATTTTTCTTTCCTGACTCCAAGAGCTCTCATCCACGCGATCCTTTTTTCCAATTAGACTTTTGTTCTCTCAGAAAAATCAGAAGCCGAAGTGATAAAAGAAGAAAAAGAAGAGAAGCGATACGAAGCTGAAGCTAATTTGGACTTTCGTATCCGCCTTTTTATTTCAGAGTGTATGAATAATCACCCCCTGTAGTTTTTAATGGAACACGTGTATATATCTGATACTGATATTGCCTTATTTATCTATATTCTGGGTAAGCTACATCACCCAGTTAGTAATGATTCTCGGGCCAGTGTTGTCCCAATATTTGTCAATGTTGTCCCAATATTGCCAATGATGTCCCAATATTGCCAGTGTTCTCTAAATATTGCCAGTGTTGTCCCAATATTGCCAATGTTTTCCCAATATTGCCAGTGTTGTCCCAATATTGCCAATGTTGTCCCAATATTGCCAATGTTGCCCTAATATTGCCAATGTTGTCCCAATATTGCCAGTGTTTTCTAAATATTGCCAATGTTGTCCCAATATTGCCAGTGTTGTCCCAATATTGCCAGTGTTGTCCCAATATTGCCAATGTTGTCCCAATATTGCCAATGTTGTCCCAATATTGCCAATGTTGTCCCAATATTGCCAATGTTGTCCCAATATTGCCAATGTTGTCCCAATATTGCCAGTGTTGTCTAAATATTGCCATTGGTGTCCCAATATTGCCAATGTTGTCCCAATATTGCCAATGTTGTCCCAATATTGCCAATGTTGTCCCAATATTGCCAGTGTTGTCCCAATATTGCCAGTGTTGTCCCAATATTGCCAATGTTGTCCCAATATTGCCAATGTTGCCCCAATATTGCCAATGTTGTCCCAATATTGCCAATGTTGCCCCAATATTGCCAATGTTGTCCCAATATTGCCAGTGTTGTCTAAATATTGCCAATGTTGTCCCAATATTGCCAATGTTGTCCCAATATTGCCAAAGTTGTCCCAATATTGCAAGTGTTGTCTAAATATTGCCAATGTTGTCCCAATATTGCCAATGTTGTCTCAATATTGCCAATATTGTCTCAATATTGCCAATGTTGTCCCAATATTGCCAATATTGTCTCAATATTGCCAATGTTGTCTCAATATTGCCAATATTGTCTCAATATTGCCAATGTTGTCTCAATATTGCCAGTGTTGTCCCAATATCGGCCCAAGAATAATTGCTAGCTGGACAGTTGAATGATAAATTTATTTGTTGTTTTAAGTGATTACTTCAGAAGACCAAAACTGTAACATCAAAAGCAAAAAAATATAAAAAGACTTTGAGGTTGTTAATACAGGATTTTGATAGAGTACATATTAAAATGATTAATATATACTAAGAATACTATGACAAATTGAAATTTTTTAAATAAAAAAATCAGAATTAAATACAAATATTAAAAGCAAATAAATTAAGATTATAGAATGAACAACTGCTCGAAAAATAGGATATCCAATAGGTTTACATTTAGTATCATAAAATCAGTTAACTTAAATTATAACCATTAAAGTATATTCATTATTAAATGCTTATAATTATATTATAATAACCAATCGCATCTGATAATTGAAACTCAATAGTAATTTGTGTTCTCAATATTTCGATTCCTCATTTTGAAAAGCAATATAAATGTGCGAGTATAGGTTCTATTAACTAGGAGCTATTTCTGAGAAATGTTTTGATATCCTGGTCTCTTTATTACGGAAACCATAAAGAAAAGTTCTCGATTTCCTGACGGTGTTATTGGACGCTGTGTATTTCTTGAGTGCGATATTTCATCGGTAAAGGAGCCAATATAACGGCGTCAGATTGCTAAGGAGTAAACGGAACTATATGTATAAATAGAAAATAACAGCTACAGTATGACTCTCAATAATGAAATCCTGTATAGTGAATGTAGTGTCCAAGTAGCCTGTATAGTTATTAGTTTTAGAAAACTCTTGGCTAATTTATATTGGATTAAAGAAAATTTGTTCACTATAGAGGCTACTTCACTATAGAGGAGTTCTACTGTATCGATAGTAACAGATCGACCAATATTTTTTTTCTGTAATAATAGTTACATGTTAAAGAAAAATATTTGTTATATTATAAAATTAAAACTTATGAGTTTTTTTTTTATTAAACATGAGGAAACAGTGCGAATAAAATATATAATATTGTATACCTATTTTGTATAATATTCTTGATAATATTTAATTTTAATTGTGCTATTTCATGCAAATAAATTAAATAATATGATTTACATGATTAGAAACCAAGGGCATAAAAAAATACAAAAGACTTTGTCGAAGAAGCCAAATAGCTATGGGTACCTTCTTGAACAGAAGCACTTTGGGTAAGTTACAAATTATCGGTCTGTTTCATATCTTCGGTCATATCAGGAAAAAACTGAAAGATATGACGAAGATATGAAACTCAACGATAATTCGTAACTTACCTAACCTCCATTCTGAACATGATTTACGCCATGAATGACAATCAAGTAAGTAAATACAACAACTAATATTGACAATTATTTTTAAATCATTGTTTTGATTTTTGTGAGTAAAAACAATTGTTTTTTAATCAGTATATATGTATTGATATTACGCACTTGTATTTAAACGTAATCCTAACCCTATTATATTATTTGAATTAGCAATGGATGAATAATAGGTATTTCACTAAATATTATTAAGTAACTGAAGATCCCTTTCTTTTTCTTCATAACAATTTTCTTCTTTTCTTCTCAATGTCTGATTCGTTGAAATAAATTATAAGTTTGTGTCTATAAATAAAGAAGCTGAGCAGACGCCAGAAAAACATCACCGAACAATATTTGGAAATTAATAAGAGAAACTTATGCCGATATTGCGATATCTGACGATAGGAATGTGTTTTTATCGAGTGGCTTCCATGAATAGAAGATATATATTATTACTTAGAAATGTGCATTATTTATTATGATTGAGATGTTTGAGTTGATATTGCATGGCATAGCTTATATATGAAATATATTATTGAAAATAATGGACGAATGATAAAAAAAGATTGAAAAATTTTAAATCATCAGTATTTGATATTTGTTAAGAGTAGAGCTCTGTTTCCTATATACCCAGAGAGAAATTTAAGGTGATATCAAATAATAGATAATTAATTAAATACTTAATATTCACGTACACTACCATAGATTTCTCTCAGGGCAGTTTTACTTCAATATATTTGTGTTAAATAAATAATTACATTACATAGATTGCAATATTATGTATAATTTCATTCTTTCAATTCTTGTTAACTTACATTAATAATTAATAGTTATATCAATGGTATAATATATCTAGAGTATTTTAAAATAATAGGTTGAAATTATTACCAAAATGAAAAAATTCTTTTTACATCTAAAATATTTACCAAAACAATCTTACTTTTCACATTTGGACCAGCTTTTTCACATGGTAATTATAAATATTTATTATATCACAAATTGCAAATTTATATAAAATTTGTTTATAAAAAAAATCATAAGATTATCCAAACATTTTTTTTTATAAATTAAATAGAAATAAAGCAATATTATGCTCAATCAATTTATATTTATATGTGAAAATAAATATATTCTAATTTTCGAAAGAATTATACTATTATTCGAAATAATCAGACACTTTTTTAAATATAAAATAACTTATTTCCAAAGCAATGATTTTTTCTCGATAATCATAAGTAATTAATAGCTAGTTAATAATAATTAAATCCAATCAATATTTTATCCTTGATGTGATTAATCTAATTCTAAAAATAGATAGCAATATATTCAATAGAGATTATGAATAATAACATGTTGCAACAAACACACTAGGTCAGTAGATTGGAAAGATTCTTTTTGTCAATAATTTATGCATTAAAAATGGATCTAGTCAATTGATCCCAATCCAATTGATTCCTGGTCATTCGATTATCGGTCACATTTCACTGTTTTTACACCTAGTAAGTAGTATCTATCT
>CANNZV010003067.1:0-29592 GCA_947561585.1 Caprella mutica
CCTTTGACCAAAATAGCTCATAGGGAATTGGCATAACGTTTTAAACATGTGTATTTGTTACAATATAATGTTAAAAAGAGTAATTTTTTTATAGAAGATTTGTCTACCTATCTACCCAGCTACCCATATTCTCTCTGTCTCACGTGGTACAGAAGGGGGTTCGCTAGCGAGGAGCTGTGAGGGACGATAGATTTTCGACGTTTCCCGACGTCTGATTCTCACGTCACAATTAGTATAGGTAACTTGATAGCTATTGATTACCATTAATAGGTAACTTGATAGCTATTGATGAACACTCTTAGATTAACACTAGGTACTAGATAGGTATTGATAACCATTAATAGGTAACTAGATAGGTATTGATAACCATTAATAGGTAACTAGATAGGTATTGATAACCATTAATAGGTAACTAGATAGGTATTGATAACCATTAATAGGTAACTAGATAGGTATTGATAACCATTAATAGGTAACTAGATAGGTATTGATAACCATTAATAGGTAACTAGATAGATATTGATAACCACTAGGTAGCTATAACTAGGTAGCTATTGATAACCATTAATAGGTAACTTGATAGCTATTGATTAACACTCTTAGATTAACACAAGTAGGTAACTAGGTACTAGATAGGTATTGATAACCATTAATAGGTAACTAGATAGATATTGATAACCATTAATAGATAAAATGGTAGCTATTGGTAAATATTAATGGATAAATTAAACTTTATTTACGACTCAATTCCTATTTTTATCAAAGATATTATCATTTTTGGCTAAATAATTTATAGGAAATACAACACAATGGACAGAGATTAAACTTTAAAACCATTCTACCATGAACCGTTATTTCACATGGAGTATAAATACATGTACGTGTATAGATATAAAATGTATATAAAATGTTTCCATATATAGAGATATATATCACTAGAAAATATTTCTATAGAATATATTTTTATTGAAAATTGTTTCTATATATAGAAATACTTTAAAAATAGTTGAATAAAAAAGTATTTGCTGTGGAAATAATATGAAAAAGGAAATGAAATGAAGGAATATTAAGCTATTATTATTTCATTTGAAATTTCAAGATGTCCTAAATGAATTAGCTAATGAGTAAATCAATTATTAAAAATTAAAAATATATATATTTGTTTTTATCTAAATATTTTGGTAAATTTTATTGTACAGACTATACTTTAAATTGGATACATGGAATATTTTCTACAGATTATTTCAATTGGAACTACAAATATAGTTCTACCAAAGGACTAACATCACAAGTATTTCACAGACACTCTGAATTTATAATATAGTGATATAGCATTATTCTCGTGAGTTATCATTTAGTGAAACAACATATTGAAAAAATTCTTCGGATTTTTTTTCATTGTTTCTACAAATAGGTATACGTAGCAGTAAACAGTTTGTGATTAAATTAACATATAAATATGGAAACAATTAAAGATGGGAATGTGCCATTTGAGCATACAATCTTAATTGGGTTGTTCAGCTAAAAATTTTTAGGATTAACTAACACTAAAAACACTTGTGCCTCACAAAAATAGTAACTAGAACATATTCCAAACATAATGAAGAATGGTGGGCATAATTAGTAAATAGTTGAATAAGATGTATCAATAATATTCTCTATTGTTTCAATATTGTATTTGTTAAAGTTAGCACTTTGTAATAAAAGCGTGTACGTTTATATATACAGGTTGTGGTCGAAAGAGTAAATGCTTATTACTCAAAAAGTAATTGGTGTAGAAAGATGAATAAAAAATCACATAAAAGAGTATATTCTCAAGTTTTATTTTGTTTCGCAAATATAGAAAACTATCGAATAAAGGATACAGATATCGTGATTAATCCTAATGAATATTTCGGTATCACATTTTATTCAACCCTCATGAAGTAACTATTGAATAGCCTTTTTTAATTGATAAACATTATTATTTAAGCAGTTCTGCAACAGAAAATTTGCCATTCAATACAACAAGGATATAAACATAAGAATGGTTAAGAATGTGCTCGATAAATGGACAAGAAATGGAGTGTTTGAGAAACCATTGCATTACAGAAAGTGATAGTTTGGTGCGGTTTGAGTTCGAACAGTCAATGGTCCACTCTTTTTTCTTAAAGATGTCAAGACTGGAAATACTAGCTCTGTAACGACCGACGTTAATATTCAAATGTTATATACTGTAACGACTGACGACAATCACTTTGACGTTAGTTTCAGCATGACGTTGCAACTGCACATACATCCTTGTCTGCATTAGATTGGTTGAAAAATCACATCGGGGATAGGAATAATTATTTCGCACCGAACCTATTTTCCGTGGCCATCTAGGTCTCCTAACCTTTAACCTTTAGATTTTTTCTCTGGATATATGTGTTAATTAAAGAGAAGGTATTTAAATATAAACCAAAAATGATTGAAGACTTGAAACAATAATATGCGAAGTAATCAAAATTTGTTAGTTGCAGTAGTCGATAATTTAGTAGAAATATTACCCTCTGTATGAAGCAGGTCGTTGACCATCTCGAGCACTGCTTATTAACTGAATGAAACATGAGAATATAGTCTTTTATGTGATTTTGGTTTTTCCTCTCTACACCAATTACTTTTTAAGTTCTAAGCATTTACTATCGCCCAGTTTTTTTGTTGGTCACCCTGCAGAGTTTAATTTCAATAGTCATATAACTAAGGTGATGGCAAACTCTCTTCTGTGACTTTTTCAGGTCTTAAATATACCTAGTAGAAAAATGTTCGTGATTAAATTTGGCACAAGTAGAGATGACATTATTTTTGAGCATAAGTTGAAAGTAAGAAAATTATTATGAGAATTTTAGGATTTTTTAACATTTAAAACACAAAAAGTTACAAAATATTAATAATCTGATAATATTCCAAATATATAGAACTAAACGACAATGTTGGACATAAGCATCTAATTTTTATCTAAATTTATCTAACCGTAGAGGTAAAATTCTATTTTCATACTAGCTTGGTTTACATGATGATGTTCACAGCTGGCACACAGCAGCTGCCTAGGTATATCATGTTCCTTCTCTCTCTTCAATCCAGTTGTACGCTAAGGTTACTAACATGAAGTTCTAGGTGCTCTTACTGATCAGAAAACTCCAAATTATAAACTAAGTGAGAGAATTGTGGTTATCATAAGTTTTACTTTAGATTATGTTAATATATTTCTGTTTCTGTCCACTTATTTCAGTTTGAATTGTTTTTCATGTTGCGAATATTTTGAAAATAAGCCTTTTTCTATAACAGTACATCATCACAGTGACTCTTTTCTCTGATAGTACATCATCACAGTGACTCTTTTCTCTGATAGTACATCATCACAGTGACTCTTTTCTCTGATAGTACATCATCACAGTGACTCTTTTCTCTGATAGTACATCATCACAGTGACTCTTTTCTCTGATAGTACATCATCACAGTGACTCTTTTCTCTGATAGTACATCATCACAGTGACTCTTTTCTCTGATAGTACATCATCACAGTGACTCTTTTCTCTGATAGTACATCATCACAGTGACTCTTTTCTCTGATAGTACATCATCACAGTGACTCTTTTCTCTGATAGTACATCATCACAGTGACTCTTTTCTCTGATAGTACATCATCACAGTGACTCTTTACTCTGATAGTACATCATCACAGTGACTCTTTTCTCTGATAGAACATCATCACAGTGACTCTTTTCTCTGATAGTACATCATCATAGTGACTCTTTTCTCTGATAGTACATCATCACAGTGACTCTTTTCTCTGATAGTACATCATCACAGTGACTCTTTACTCTGATAGTACATCATCACAGTGACTCTTTTCTCTGATAGTACATCATCACAGTGACTCTTTTCTCTGATAGTACATCATCACAGTGACTCTTTTCTCTGATAGTACATCATCACAGTGACTCTTTACTCTGATAGTACATCATCACAGTGACTCTTTTCTCTGATAGTACATCATCACAGTCACTCTTTTCTCTGATAGTAAATCATCACAGTGACTCTTTTCTCTGATAGTATATCATCACAGTGACTCTTTTCTCTGATAGTACATCATTAGATGCAGTAACTCCTTTCTTTCATAACAAAAAAATTGTATTCTCCAATAAACTTACATGTAGCTATACTGATTTTAGTATAAATAATGTTAAAGAGAAAACGTACAGAATTAGATCAAATTAATTGATATAGTATTTCTTCAGATTTATAGGCTGAATTGGTAAATACGAAAAAAAAATTAAACAAAGAATAAATTTAGTAATCTTCAACTTTTAATTCTAAATCTACCATGAAGATTAATTTTAATGCACAATTTCGGACAATACAATTAAAGTTTTTATGCTAATTTTTTAGTTTTAAATAATGATATAACTTCAATCTCATTAAATTCCATCCATGAAAGGTCGGTTTACAAGCGCATTACAAATCACCCAATGCAATATTATAATATATAGCATGGCAGTTGTCTGCATGGCATTTGTCCGCATGGCATTTGTCTGCATGGCAGTTGTCTGCATTGCAGTTGTCCGCATGGCATTTGTCTGTATGGCATTTGTCCGCATGGCATTTGCCTGCATGGCATTTGTCCGCATGCCAGTTGTCCTAGAGCCGTTTTACCTCAACCAACTTTAAATAAAACTGAATAATTATAATTTTATCTTCTCCAATTTCAGTTGATCTTGTAACTCTGAATATTTTGATTACGAAGGAGGGTGCTTCACTATCCATAACAACCCGGATACTGGACTCTCAGAACGTTCAGCAGCTTGCAGTGCATATGGAGGAGAAATATGCGTACCGGCTGATACTGGCAGCAGACCTGCATTCCTGCAAACTCTCAAAGGTCAGGAAATATTTCTCACAAATGTCACTCAAATGAAACCTCTCAATTGCATTTACTCTCTCTATTCAGATTACTCATATCAGTTAATCGTTGATAAAGTTCTATAACAGGTAAATAAATGAAAACAAGTTTAAAATAATCCGTTCAGTTTTTGATCGGAATTGAGTGGCTAAGAAGGATCTTTCCAGTGTACCGTGACTTTCAAAATAAATGAAATGATACTGTTGGTACACTGATAATAACCTTCCTATATTAATTTCCTATCGAAAACTAAACATCTTGTAGGGCATATTATCGACTACTTTTTCATTATTGGCTTTTGTGTGTTTACCCTTTAGTATGCATATAAATAAAAAACCTTCTTTATTGAAATAAAGGTTTCATCAGAGATTATAAATATTCGATCAATAATTTTAATCGTTCAATCAATAATACAAAATTTGAACTCAAACAATTTTTTGAACAAAAGTAAACAGTGAAACTGGTGTAAGTGTATAGTGAGTTAAATTTAACTTTCTTGTTGCAGTCGTGTGCTGAATTGTTATATTGTGTAAAGTTATGTCAATTTCCCTGATTACATTGTTATAGTAAATTAGTAATGCGTACAAGGTAGAAATATAATTTGAAATTTCTTTCACAGATTTTGCTGAGTGTGTAGATACGAAACTTACAGAATTTATGGTTGCCGCCATTTACTGGGAGGACGAGGATGGTGGTTTTCATACCTGGCAAAATAATGTTCTACAACCTACTGACGTAGCTGGAGAGTGGATGGATACTGACCCAATGGATCCACACTTATCGACTGTTTTTTGTATGACCAAATTAGGGCTGAAAAATGATGAACTTACCGGGGTTTCGAATTCTATTGCTGTCACGAGGGAGCAAACAAATAGGGAGTGAAAATCCCCAAAGACCATTGGATCGTCCCACTTTTCTTATCTGGAATGACAATTTGCAATAAATAACGAGGGGAATTGATGATTACTTTCCCCTCTTAAAGTTATGGCTGTTTAATGAGGGAAGTTATGAATCATTGGGTTATTTTGAATGACTGAATGTTTCGAAGAGCCATCTTCTTAATTTTCTATGCGAGATAGATTTCTTAGAGAAAAAAATGTGCTTAAATGTGGCAATATGTGGCTAGAGAAATTTTGGGATTTCTTTAGCATTGAATGAGATGTGTGTGAGAATGGCACGATCGAGTTCTCATTCAGTAGCATTGAATGAGATGTGTGTGAAAATGGTACGAGTTCTCATTCAGTAGCATTGAATGAGAATTGGGAGAGTGGTACGGATTAATCTTGAACTAATTAAGGATTTTAATCGAAAAGTAAAAACATTTTACATAAAAAATTTGCTATAATCTTAAGATTCTATTTACATAAAATATTGCTAAAAAAGTATTTTGTTTGTGTGAAATAATGTCGATATTATGCAAGTAGATATTTATTAATAATATAAACTTTGAATCTTAACAACTGTTAAACTTTAAACCTGTTAATCTTTACAACTGTTAATCTTTACAACTGTTAATCTTTACAGCTGTTAATCTTTACAACTGTTAATCTTTACACCTGTTAATCTTTACAACTGTTAATCTTTACACCTGTTAATCTTTACAACTGTTAATCTTTACACCTATTAATCTTTACAACTGTTAATCTTTGCAACTGTTAATCTTTGCAAATGTTAATCTTTGCAACTGTTAATCTTTACAACTGTTAATCTTTACAACTGTTAATCTTTACAACTGTTAATATTTACACCTGTTAATCTTTACAACTGTTAATCTTTGCAACTGTTAATCTTTACAACTGTTAATATTTACAACTGTTAATCTTTACAACTGTTAATCTTTGCAACTGTTAATCTTTTCAGCTGTTAATCTTTGCAACTGTTAATCTTTACAACTGTTAATCTTTGCAGCTGTTAATCTTTGCAACTGTTAATCTTTGCAACTATTAATCTTCGCAACTGTTAATCTTTGCAACTGTTAATCTTTGCAGCTGTTAATCTTTGCACCTGTTAATCTTTGCAACTATTAATCTTCGCAACTGTTAGTCTTTGCACCTGTTAATCTTTACAACTGTTAATCTTTACAACTGTTAATTTTTGCAATTGTTATTCTTTACAACTGTTAATCTTCACAACTGTTAATCTTTACAACTGTTAATCTTCACAACTGTTAATCTTTACAACTGTTAATCTTTGCAACTGTTAATCTTTACAGCTGTTTATCTTTAAACTGTTAATCTTTAAAACTGTTAATCTTTACAACTGTTAATCTTTGCAACTGTTAATCTTTGCAACTGTTAATCTTTGCAACTGTTAATCTTTACAACTGTTAATCTTTACAACTGTTATTTTTTGCAATTGTTAATCTTCACAACTGTTAATCTTTACAGCTGTTAATCTTTACAGCTGTTTATCTTTAAACTGTTAATCTTTACAACTGTTAATCTTTGCAACTGTTAATCTTTACAACTGTTAATCTTTGCAACTGTTAATCTTCACAACTGTTAATCTTTACAACTGTTAATCTTTGCAACTGTTAATCTTTGCAACTGTTAATCTTTGCAACTGTTAATCTTTACAACTGTTAATCTTTACAACTGTTATTTTTTGCAATTGTTAATCTTCACAACTGTTAATCTTTACAGCTGTTAATCTTTACAGCTGTTTATCTTTAAACTGTTAATCTTTACAACTGTTAATCTTTGCAACTGTTAATCTTTACAACTGTTAATCTTTGCAACTGTTAATCTTCACAACTGTTAATCTTTACAACTGTTAATCTTTGCAACTGTTAATCTTTGCAACTGTTAATCTTTGCAACTGTTAATCTTTACAACTGTTAATCTTTACAACTGTTATTTTTTGCAATTGTTAATCTTCACAACTGTTAATCTTTACAGCTGTTAATCTTTACAGCTGTTTATCTTTAAACTGTTAATCTTTGCAACTGTTAATCTTTACAACTGTTAATATTTACAACTGTTAATCTTTACAACTGTTAATCTTTGCAACTGTTAATCTTTACAACTGTTAATCTTTACAACTGTTAATCTTTAAAACTGTTAATCTTTACAACTGTTAATCTTTACAACTGTTAATCTTTACAACTGTTAATCTTTGCAACTGTTAATATTTGCAACTGTTAATCTTTACAACTGTTAATCTTTACAACTGTTAATCTTTAAAACTGTTAATCTTTACATCTGTTAATCTTTGCAACTGTTAATCTTTACAACTGTTAATCTTTACAACTGTTAATCTTTAAAACTGTTAATCTTTACAACTGTTAATCTTCACAACTGTTAATCTTTACAGCTGTTAATCTTTACAGCTGTTTATCTTTAAACTGTTAATCTTTGCAACTGTTAATCTTTACAACTGTTAATCTTTACAACTGTTAAACTTTACAACTGTTAATCTTTGCAACTGTTAATCTTTACAACTGTTAATCTTTACAACTGTTAATCTTTACAACTGTTAATCTTTACAACTGTTAATCTTTAAAACTGTTAATCTTTACAACTGTTAATCTTTACAACTGTTAATCTTTACAACTGTTAATCTTTGCAACTGTTAATATTTGCAACTGTTAATCTTTACAACTGTTAATCTTTACAACTGTTAATCTTTAAAACTGTTAATCTTTACAACTGTTAATCTTTGCAACTGTTAATATTTGCACTTTTTATTATTCATTTTTTAATCTGCACAACTTGTAATCTCGAATTTTTACATCTGGTAATCTTTACAATTTTTTATCTTCTCAACTTTTAATAATTTTAAGTTAAAATCCTGATGGCTTTTAATCATAACTACATTTAATTAATCTTCACCAATTGTAAAAGTGAACTACTTTTAATCTAAACTACGGGTAATCTAGACTACTTTTAATCTTTACCATTTTGTTCTTCATCACTTTACTCTTTACTATTTTAAACTTATTTTCTACTTTTAACCGTTTATACTTTTAATATTCACAACTTTTATATGTACTACTTTTACTATTTACCACTTTTATATTTACTACTTTTAATATTTACCACTTTTATATTTACTACTTTAGTATTTACCACTTTTATATTTACTACTTTAATATTTACCACTTTTATATTTACTACTTTTAATATTTACCACTTTTATATTTACTACTTTTAATATTTACCACTTTTATATTTACTACTTTAATATTTACCACTTTTATATTTGCTACTTTTAATATTTACCACTTTTATATTTACTACTTTTAATATTTACCACTTTTATATTTACTACTTTTAATATTTACCACTTTTATATTTACTACTTTTAATATTTACCACTTTTATATTTTCTACTTTAATATTTACTACTAATCAGAATTGGATGAATAAATATATGTACAACAAATGTGTGTTTGATTTGAATTTGTTTTATTTTTCCTCTCGACTTTATTTAAATCCAACTGATAGATGGAACAATCTAACCGATTGCTCCTCTTGAACAGGAATTAACGTTGTTAAAGAAACCTTATAAATTAGGTAACAAATAACAATACTTTACCAAATCCTGTTAAATTAACTCAATTTACACTAACTCTGGATATTAAACAAAGTAACATAGTCTAGATAACTCATAGCTAGCTTTTTCATTCAAAACTAAAAACAATTAAATTAGTGCAGTACTGATTAAGACAGAGTTGAAATGATATCCAAGAATGAGAATAAACATACCTTAGTTAATGAGCTTTACTTCGTCTTAGCTAATAATAGGCTACCCTTTTGTGCTATAACAGATGACGCAGTCTCATTTCCCTGTTTTATCATCATTCAGTTGGAAAGAAAAATCTTAATTTATTGAGTTGTGATGGATGAAATAAAACAAAACTTATCACACAATATCTCAATAAATCCATTTAACAGTTCTACCAATTATTTTTCAATCTGACCACCATTGGCTGCGATTACTCTCTCGAGTCTACCTCTGAAGCTCTTTACTGCGGCACGGAACGTTTCTTGGGGAATTTGGCCCATTGTCGCTCGAGGGACTTCTTCAGAGTTTCCGTAGTATTATGAGCTGTAGCGCACGCTTCGTTCTCCAAGATGGACCATACATAAAAGTCCAGAGGGTCCAGGACCGGCGATGAAGGAGGCCACAATTCCTTCCTCCAAAACGCAGGAAAGTGACGCTCATACCAATCCTGAGTTTTGTTCGCTGTGTGCAAGGGCGCACCGTCCTGTTGAAAGGTAAAAGGCCTGTCCTTGAAGTGCTTCTTTATCTCGAATTGTCCTGGAGTCAAAATATCCTTGATATACGATTTTGCGTTAACTTTATTACCTTCTTTGACGAAAATGAGAAGAGATCTCCAACTTTCAGAGATGGCAGCCCAAACCAACACAGAGGCAGGCTTTTGGCGACGGAAAACAGTGTTTACGGATGGAGGGATACTGTCAGCACTTTTTGCCAAAATTCTGTCGTTCTGGGAATTGAATTTGGCCTCCACAGTGAACATTTTCTTATCCGAAAAGATGATCTCACTAGCCTGCGTGCAATCTTTCATTGCATTCAAAAGAATCTTTGATCTGCTCAGCCTCTTCTGTTTCTGCAAGTCCGTGAGCTGTTGCATGTTGGTCATTTTGATGGAGGACAACTTTAGGTTTTCTTTGACGATGGTTCTCACACTTTTTTCGTCGATATCCATATTCTTAGCCATCTTTCTCATGCTTCGCTTGGGGTTCCTCCTTATTTGCTCCCTAATGGCTTTGATTTTGGTTATAGTGCGTGCAGTGCAAGGTCGTCCACACCTGGGTCGATCACCTGTTGTCTCCAGTTCTTGGTAGCGTTTAGTAGCATCCCTATAACAGTCGATTTCGGTGCTTTTAACAGCTTAAAAATCTTTGGGTTTGTCTTCCCCGCGCAGTGTAGTTGAATAATAGCCTCACGTTGACTCATTTTTACAAAGACAATGTAAATTTATCAAAATTTAGACCTGGAACATTGAAGTATATGATTAAAGGAAGAGAATGAGATATAAATGTATAAAATTAGTAAATAAATAACATCTTTAATTAAAAAAATAAAATTTGATCGGGGACTTTCTCCGCACTCTGTATATAACGGTTCTAAGGGAGTTGCCACGGGGCGAATTGCAACTGAGTGAATTGCCACTGGGGAACTGCCCATATGGGGGAATTACCACTTGGTAAATTGCCCATGTGGGGGAATTACCACTGGGTGAATTGCCCATGTGGGAGAATTGCTACCGGGGGTACTACCAATGTGGGGGGAATTGCCTCTGTGTGAATTGGCACTGGGTGAATTGTACGTGCCGATGATACATGTACGTATGATAACTGTACGTGCCGATGATGGTACACGGAAAACTGCCTGTCACTTAAAGGGGCAGTTCAGTCAAAATCAAACTATCGCCAAATTGGTCCTAAATCGATTTAGTATATTTATTTATGTAACATTAGAATATTCGTTGAATTTAGAAATGTTTATATAAAAAGTATATTGTAAATTAGTGGCGCCATCTGTGGACTGCGGTGGACCGCGTAACTAATCATTGTAGTACGTAAACAAAATGATAACCAGTCCCAGACTTGAATCGGTTATTAACTTATGAAAATGGTGAAAAGAATTTGTGAAATTGAAAACTGTCCTTCGAGTCAATTAGATTAAGTTTTGAAAAGAAAACCATCTCTTCATAAATTACCTGTCAATACTGTTGATAGAAAAATTGTTCACATGTTATCAGCTGTAAAATGTAAACAAATAGTACAAAGTGGTGGTGCCATCTGTAGGAGGACGCAGGATTTAAATCGAATTTATAAAATATGATATATATCGCTTATTATATTTTTTTCAACAGTTTAATTCTACAAGAATGTTTTATTCTTACTAAGTGATCGTTCAACATTAATATTATGAAAACAAAAATTGACTGAACTGCCCCTTTAATGGGAATTTATAGACTTTAGTCAATAATAAAATTCTTAATCTATAAAAAAAGCCATTTGCCCTTCGTTAAGGAATTACGGGGATATTCAGTTTTGCTCAGTATACAAAGCCAAAATAATAGTTAAATGTAGAAAAACTTATTAGAAAAATGTATAAAATACATTATTATATAAATATTACAGTTATAAATCAAATACAATATAGAAATTAAAAACTAAAACCTTTCTTAGAAAATACTAAGAGAAGAAACAGAGAAATAGTTGTACAATAATAAACTGTCTTCGCTTTTATTCTTGCATATACATTCATACACTTCTCGTCTTTTGAAATTTGTGAGAAAAATTTTTAATTGAAAAACTATTTTTTTTCGAAAACTAAAGCCAAAATCGAAAAAGTTACATGAAAAAAGTGTGTTTCTTTTTCGAAGTTACATATACTAGAGTGGTCGTACCCTCACAAAAATTTGGGACATGAAAGACCACTACATAAAGACTCTTTTTCAGCAATAAAAGAAATATTACAATTTTCACCAAAATCGATGGGTTGACCCCCACTTTCTTTTACTGTATAATTTCTAAAGTTTATATTTGCCTAGGTTTTTACGATCTTCATGAGATAGTATTATGCAGTGATGCAACCAGGTATCTATATTTAGATTGCTTCTTAAGTTAAAATTATTATGAAGTATAATATCTTTACAATAATACAACCAGAGGTGGGCAGCGCTACTTTGAGAAGTAGCAGCGTTGTCGCTGCCGCTACATGCAGAAAATGTAGCGGTGCTGCCGCTTCCACTACATTTTCAAAAATCAGCGGCGCTACCGTTACAGCAAAATGTAGCGGCAGCGCTACAGCGCTACTTTTCCAAGAAATATCATATATAGGCGGAGAAGTATCTTAAGACTGATTACCAAACAGTACTCAACAAAGACAAAATGCGTGAAAACTCTCGATGACCCCCGACTGATGAGCTAAATCTTGGCTCCCTCATGCCTCACCACATCGTCAACGATTTTGACGTCAACATGGAATGGAGGTGTGATAATTTGGGCTGGGACCATTGGAAATGAACTGGTCGGATCTTCCAGAAGGAGTGAAAAAAAATTCTGTTAATTATATTCGCTTTTAGAATTGTGGATTTTTTCATTGGCTGAAAAGGAAACCTGCTGCGTTAAAAAAAGTTATTTTCATACCTACATAACAACGCTCCATCTCAGATCTACTAAGGCAACTCTGAATTTATTTAGGAGTAATAATTGCGTCAATGGCAAGTTGATGGTATGGCCCAGTCTCTCTCTAGATTAAAACCCATTTGAAGAACCTCAGTCCATCCTGAAGCACGGTACACGGAAAACTGCCAGGCGGAAAACTGCCGAAGCGGAAAACTGCCAGGCGGAAAACTACCTGTCACTTATTGGAAATTTAATGACTTCAGTCACTAATAACATTTTAATTTATAAAATGAATGGCCTTCGCCCCTTGGTAAGGAGTTAAGGGGCCATTCATTTTTATTTAGTATACAAAACAAAAATAATAGTTAAATGTAGACAAAAATTATTTGAGAACAATGTGAAATACATTATTATATAAATATTACAGAAATAAATCGAATGCAATGTAGAACTTAAGAACTGAGACCTTTCTTAGAAGATACTAAGAGAAGAAACATAGAACTGCTTGTATTATGGTGACAGTGTAGATTTTCTTTATTTACACAACGCATCTGTACATTATCAGTTCATAAAGAGTTCGGTGTCTAACTATTTCTTTATTGTGTTAATAATTTGAGAATTGAACAAGCTTTCAAGCTTAATATTGGCTTGTACTCATTATAAATTAACTTCAATCGATGTTTGTGAAATATTTAGAATTTACAACCCAACATCTATGATTATTAAACTGCCATTACATACTTAATTCTCTGACAATTTCAATCTATCGAATTGGATTGCATATTAATTAATAATACTTTTTACATATAAATGAAAATTGTAAGAATGAAGGCGTTAATGACATAGAGAATAAAAATTTAAATGTAATGAATATTGAACATGCATATAAGTTTATTTAATATTCACTTGATTTATAATATATAACTAATATAAAATGTAGCTATATTATAAATCTTATAAATATATAAGGTCCTTTGTAGATATCTATATACGTAACTTTAACATGTTTTTAAAATGAACGTTACATAGCAAATACGTTTAAAATGGTAATTATAATTTCTTTGTGCTTACTGAAGTTTGGTTTACAGTGTGTTTTATAAAGTACAGTGATTTGAATAAAGTTTTTACTGTAAAAATGAATGTCCCCTTAACGAAAAGCTAACGTGTTTTATTTATAAATTTAAATGTTATTAGAATGTGTTTACAACTAAATAATAATTAAGAAAAGACAAAAAATACATAAATGAATCCCAGTAAGTGACTGGCAGTTTTCCGGCTGGCAGTTTTCCGTTTCGGCAGTTTTCCGCCTGGCAGTTTTCCGTTTCGGCAGTTCTCCGCCTGGCAGTTTTCTGGACATCATCTAAAGGATGTTGTGTTTCAAAATTAATTATTTATTAAACTTTAAGGTTTTCTTCATTGTTTGCATTCATTTTCATCTTTTTAACATATATAGTTTTATTATCATTAATGTTTCTAAAAAGGGGTGTTACTTATGCACCACCCGTTACTATTGATATTTTCCAAAATTTGTTTTTATAATAATTAGTTTCAATTGAATAATTATGTATTGAAGAAAATTATTCAGAGTCTTATTTTATAGAGAGAATAATATCTAGGTATAAGAAAATTATATTTACCCGTGCTGTTTTGTTGAAAAATATAATGCAGTAAATTATTAAAGCATTATATACATTAGACATATTTTGTGATAATTTGATAAACTTTTGTGAAATGCCTATATGTGCTTCGCGCAATTTACCGAATAGCGTTATAATGCGGAGAGCGTTTTTTAGAATCTTGACATGATTAACAGTTACCCCCAAGCGATTGAAGTATCAGAAAAGTAACATTTTTGGTGATTTTTACTACATTTTGGCAAAAAAAACTCATAAACTCTGATATATTATCATTTAGAATAGGAAGATAGCTTAAGAGTAGCTTATATTTGTGTTTGTGCCGGAAAATCAGACAGGTACGACAATGTTTACAGTTGCCCCCACCCCTCTAAATTGTTTAAATTTAAGCGCCGCTGGAGACTGTAGTCAGTTTAGTGCTCAATTAAGAACATAATAAGGAAATTTATATACAAGAAATTGAGCAAAAACGATAATTATTGATTAATAAACCAACATTTCAATATTTGGAACACTTGGTGACTCAAAAAAGTTGATTGAGCGAATTGCATGGGTTATTAATCCAATTGCTGAAATCCGAGTAAATTCGAAATTTTTGCAATACAAAAATATTGATAAATGCTTTTATAAAGTTGTTATGATGGCACCTCAGTTACATTTATAGCTAACTTGTTAGTCTGTGTTTAGCATTGTGTAAGTAGTCATGTATAGTTACAAAACGTTCATGTACGTGTGTGTACTGCTAGGTGACATTAATAATTAGTAGGTGTGATTTGGTAGTCTATTAAATAACCTGAAACTGATCTGTCGTCTCCTTACTACCCACTACAAAATTGGTGACAAGGATCTTCTCCTTAGAATACAGTTATAACTAGTGGTATTCTTTGAAAGGAAACATGGGAGAGTCTACATCAGTGGTAATTCACAGTCAAGTCAATATGTTTCAATCTGAAATTGAGACTGTGGATGAGTTTCTTGAACGTTTCAAGCTACAAAACTATGATTCTTTGCGAAAAGCAAGTAAAGATGACAAACGTTCTGCTATGTTACTCGCAAACGCTCTACCAGTTTCCATATTAACTGACATTCAGAGACGAATGAAACCTACACCTCTAACTGACTGCACATTCGAAAAGTTAGAGGCGCAACTGATTATATCGTATGGAGTCAAGAAATCAGTAATTGGAGCCTCTGTTAATTTCCACAGCCGTAAGCAAAAGGAGTCTGAGACAATTGAAGCTTTCGCTATGAGTCTCAACAGTATGGCATCACTGTGCGAGTACGATGAGTGCTGCAGGGATAAACTCCTCAGGAACGTTTTCATCAGTGGCTTGAGGTCGGTTAAGCTTATAAAAGCTTTAATTTCTGAAGCAGGCACTAAGTCTTTCGCTGAGTGTGTAGAACGTGCCAAGGTTTTGGAACAAATTTCCATTGATGTTGAGGAAATTGCACCTGAAAATACCTTTTTGCAGAGAACAAACAAAGTATCTACTTCAAGAGTATCATCCAGTCGCAATGTAAAGTCTGTTCCAGCCTCCTACAAGTGCATTCGCTGTGGCACATCGGGGAAACACTTTGCATCTGAATGTTTTGCTTTAGAACGGATGTGTTATAACTGTTCAAAAAAGGGACACATCTCTAAGGTTTGCAAGGCTAAAAGAACTCAAGTGCAAGACTATACTAATTACGTGGAACCTGATGAAGAGTTAGATCCATTGCAGTTTGTGACCCTGAAACACGTTAGCACTGATACACTGGTTGAACCAGCAAAACGTTGTTTTCAAGAAACGTTCTCAACGGCAGCTGCATTGCCTCATAGCGCACACAAGGTGTGTGCACGTCCAGATAAGCTGCGCAGTGACATGTCTGCGCATGAAGGTGGGCGTGACTTCTCACCTTTGGATACTGTCCATGTCAATCATTTTTTAGGATGAACTCCATTCTGCTACCAATGGAATCTAAACCTGTGATTGTTAAATGCGAAGTCATTTATTCATTTTCATCTTTTTAACATATATAGTTTTATTATCATTAATGTTTCTAAAAAGGGGTGTTACTTATGCACCACCCGTTACTATTGATATTTTCCAAAATTTGTTTTTATAATAATTAGTTTCAATTGAATAATTATGTATTGAAGAAAATTATTCAGAGTCTTATTTTATAGAGAGAATAATATCTAGGTATAAGAAAATTATATTTACCCGTGCTGTTTTGTTGAAAAATATAATGCAGTAAATTATTAAAGCATTATATACATTAGACATATTTTGTGATAATTTGATAAACTTTTGTGAAATGCCTATATGTGCTTCGCGCAATTTACCGAATAGCGTTATAATGCGGAGAGCGTTTTTTAGAATCTTGACATGATTAACAGTTACCCCCAAGCGATTCAAATATCAGAAAAGTAACATTTTTGGTGATTTTTACTACATTTTGGCAAAAAAAACTCATAAACTCTGATATATTATCATTTAGAATAGGAAGATAGCTTAAGAGTAGCTTATATATGTGTTTGTGCCGGAAAATCAGACAGGTACGACAATGTTTACAGTTGCCCCCACCCCTCTAAATTGTTTAAATTTAAGCGCCGCTGGAGACTGTAGTCAGTTTAGTGCTCAATTAAGAACATAATAAGGAAATTTATATACAAGAAATTGAGCAAAAACGATAATTATTGATTAATAAACCAACATTTATATATTTGGAACACTTGGTGACTCAAAAAAGTTGATTGAGCGAATTGCATGGGTTATTATCCAATTGCTGAAATCCGAGTAAATTCGAAATTTTTGCAATACAAAAATATTGATAAATGCTTTTATAAAGTGAAATAAATACTATTCAAAGAGTTATTTTAAGAATTAAATCACTTCTATCTTATCACAATAACAGCATGGTTGCTCTAGAAGTAAAATTTTAAGAGAAATATTGTAATAGTAATATAGTTTACAAAAAAAGTGCTCCGGGCAACTCAAAAGTATCAAATATTAATCTGCAATTTTGCAAGTTGTGTTTTTTCATAACGTATCAACTAATTTACCTATTCCAAAGAAAAAACAAAATCTAATATTTCAAAACTAATGGGAAAATATAGTTTTTTACAAAATTTCAAATGTTTTGGGGCAACTCAAAAATATCGAGAAATGGCATGGAAATTGGTATGCAATGTCCTTTTGTAACGTATCAACTTATTATAACTATAGTCTATTCCATATGGAGATTCTTAAGTTTGCCCGAAACCCCTATTTTTTGGCCCACCCTACTACCCTAGGCTTGTAGACTATATAAACCATGATCCTACCCGCCTCTATTCGGCTAAAAATAACTTCCATTTGGTGCCATTCGGTAAATAGTCCTAGGACTATTTACTGCATGACACCGAATGGATGAATGGGAAGGGATAACAACACCCAAATATTACACTGATATTCAGTTACTGTATTTTCTTGTATTAATTGTTCAGTGTAGATAAATATTATAGATCTGAAAACTAAACCTATAGATACATTTGGTACTACATGCCTTCTTTCGGTTAAAAATAAACCTCCATTCGGTAAATAGTCCTACGAATATTTACCGAATAGATGAATGGGAAGGGATAATAACACCAAATATACTGATATTCAGTTACTGTATTTTCTTTTATTGTTCTGTGTAGATAAATATTATAGATCTTAGATCTAAACCTATAAATATATTTGGTACTACATGCCATCTTTCGGTCAAAAATAAACATCCATTCGGTGCCATTCGGTTTACCGAATGAACACTTATATTTTAACCGAGTGGAGCAGGTAAGATTACTGTTTAAAGGGTAAGAGGTATATAATAAAGCAATTGGTAGTATGTATTTTAACGGAACCAGTATATTTAATTATGTAATGATACTTACTTTGTTCATCTAAACAATGATAATTAAAGAAATATTTTATTTTGACAAAGCGCCATCCGGTTACGAATAGCTTATCTTTTCAAATAATTAACGATATTTTCACTGTACTGTTCATCGGTATTCCTCATTCGGTTAAAATAATTGCCTCCATTCGGTGCCATACGGTACCATTCGGTGCCATTCGGAAAATAGCCTTAGCCGTGCTACACGTACACCTCATACACTGACAGCGAGGGAAACATATTTTTCCACACCGGCTCATTTCGCGCTTTGAAGATGTACCGTTGCCTCCCAGATCCCCAGATCTAAGTGCACTGGATTTTTTCTTTGTGGATATTTAAAGGAAAAACTATTCATTGACAAACTTAATACTCAACAAGAACTAAAACTCAAGAAAATTTCAAGAAATTTGCAGGATATAACTCCGGAGGTGTTGCGCAAAGTGATGGACAACAGCATTGAAAGAGTACATTCATGTTTCAATAATCACGGATGGCATTTGAAGGATATCATATTTCGTAAATATGATACATAAATAAACTTTCCGCAAATTTGCGTAGGTTATTATATACTTATTAAACTTTATGGTACGTTTTCACCATTGTTTCATTATTAATTTTCATCTTTATACCATTTTAGTTTTTTATTATTAATATTTCTAGAAGAAGTGTAACTTATGCGCCACCCGTTATAAATATTCCATTCTATACAAAATAATAATCTAGTCATTCTAGTTAGACAAATTCCACGTATATATTGTTATTATCTCATGCGGTCATCTCAGACTTTATAGAAATTTTACGCTTAGAGGCAGTCAATTGTTGTTTTCTGGCCAATCCAGGCTCGCCACCACCGGTATCGTGTCAGATGGTTTGTTTACATCTCAACTGACACAGGTGATCTGTTACTCTTTGCGGTGCTTTTTTAACATTATTACCAATATATTAGTGTCAAAGTTACTAAAATGGTTCTAACGTAGTGTAAATTTCGTTTAGAAATCTGTTATATGAAATATATGTGGTGTTAGTGGAATATTATAGACTGCAAGATGTCGTCTAAAAGTGCCAGTAAATTGGATATAAGTGCCGGGCCTCTAGGAGCCAAAAGTTTAGTTGTTTTTACTGTGTTAATGCTAGCATGGCTGGCAGGATTTTTATCTAGATTATTTGCTGTTATCAGATTTGAGAGCATTATACACGAATTTGATCCATGGTAAGTTTTATACTTTATTTTAATAGCTATCCCATTAAACCCATTTGTCTCCAACTTAAGTGAACACCATGTTATTATATGATGTTAACAGTTAATTGGCTCAGATTTCATTTGAAAAGGTCAAAACTCAGATAGCATCATAGCCCTATGTACCAATACCATCATACCTGTCTAGGTATGTCTAATTGTAATTTGCTTAAAATTTTGAATTAATAATTCCTATGTTTGTTGTTAACTTGTTACTATGTTAATTTTGGCTTGAAATCTTGAAATCTCCCTAGTAACTAGTTTAAATTTTAAGGGTAGGGTCAAACTAATTGCGAATTTGCGACCCTTCAATTTATAGGCTATAGCCTTATAGGAGCAAGTAAAGTAACTGACTAGAAATTAAGCTAGTAAAGTTAAGTTAGTTAACGGACCAAAAAAATTTATTTTAAATTATAAAAATATTTGCTTTAGTATTTTATAAAAATACAACCTTTTAAATGACCAGTCTGCAGAATATGGGAGATATTTGGGATTTTCTCTCCGAACAATTTTGAATTAATTCCTATATTTACATTAATTTTGCTACGAACACTTCTGAATTAATTCCTATATTTACATTAATTTTGCTACGAACAGAATAAGAGATCTCTACGAACACTTTACCAGTTTCTGCAGACTGGTTAAATGATAATATTGATGATTAGGGTAAGTACTTAATTATCGGTCCGTTCCACATTTTCGGTTACTAGCTATATAAGAGGAAACGATATAAAAATAATTATTGCACAAGGATTTGTTGAATAAAAACAACCAACCCGGGTTTGCAGAAGCCAGTCTGTATTTTGTGATAAATTCCACCGACATGTCAGTGGAATTTTTTCCCCTTTGAAAATAATATTCTGGCAAAGTCAGTGGATTTTTAGCTATTTATTCTTATGTTACCCCAAGTAAAATAGTATGTCTCATAAACTCGCCATTTGTCTCTCCAGCTCTCTCCAAAATTCAACAAATTCTCTCCAAAATGATCAAATTTTCATATATTCTCTCCAAAATAACATTGTAGCATAGGAGAAAATTAGATAAAACTCGCCATTTGCATTTGAGGGGCTCTAAATATCTGTCACAAACTCGCCATTAAAATGGCGAGTTTGGACATGCTTTATTACTTGGATGTTACCATTAATTTTCGGTGGATATATTGGGAAAATGTTGGTGGATTAGCCAAATTACTTGAAATTCATGTGGATTTTTTCAGCTTTTTTGAAAAAGTCAGTGGAATTTTGTACACCAAATACAGACTGGTGCCCAGTCTGCAGAATATGGAACATTTTTCCAAGACTCTCTGCGGGAGTTTTTGAATGAAATTTTAGAAATTGGAGATCTCTGCGGGAGATTTTGAATTAATTCCTATGTTACCATTAATTTAGCTGCGGGAGATTTTGAATTAATTCCTATGTTACCATTAATTTAGCTGTGGGAGATTCTGAATCTGCTACTGAGAGTCAGAGAGTAACTGACTCTAAAATTAAAATCTCTGCAGGAGAAGAGACACATTCTGCAGACTGGACTGGTGCAGAAGTATTACATAGCACTGCCACTCTGTAATAATTATACTTTTAATATTGTTTTTACTTTCATGACTGTTAATGTAGAACTGAGTCAACTGACAGTAATACATTAATAATTTTGCATATTTTATTAATTGAAAGAATTGATTAAAAGTGTGATCCTTTCTGAAAAATGGAAAAAACTTCTGTTTAAATCCTTCAATGTGGTATCTAGGATTCCTAAATTATGTTCTTGTCCCAATTATTGGTCAAATGTTTATAATTTAACCATGTAAAGATAACTGACCCTGGTCCATCATCTTTACTTGCTCCAATTTTTAATTGCGGCCCTCTGAAACTGAAAGACTGAAGAGAGTTTCTAAAAAATTCTGAACCAAAATTACCTATATTTTAATGTTTAATATTGCCCAGTCTTCAGAATATAGGAGATATTTTGGATATTCTCATTTCTCTCCGAACAATTTGAAATAATTCCTATATTTACATTAATTTTGCTTTAAACACTAATGAATTATTCCCTATATTTTCATTAAATTTGTTACGAACAGAATTAGAGATCTCTACGAACACACCACTCTGGAAAATACCTTAGGCTAACAGATGAATTTTATAGGCTAAATGCTGCGGACCAGTTTGTATTTGGTGGCATACAGGCATTGGTGCACTGAACTCCTGACTTTTTCAAAAATCTGACAAATAGCTGCCAACATTTTTCATCAATTTGTCTAGTCCTCCCAACATTTTTCCAGTGTCCCCTACGAAAATTAATGCAGACATATCATTTGAATTTACTACCAAATACAATCTGGTCTGCGGATTATGCAGTTTCCATTAATTTATTAAATTATTACTGTATTTTAAGGATTGCCAAAGTCCAACAGAGTGATTAATCTATCAGAAAAGATTACTTTAAATTAAATTAATGTAAATATAGCCAGTCTGCAGAAACTGGTTAGTGTTTGTAGAGATCTCTTATTCTGTTAACCCTAATGAGTTTGACGTGTGTTTTCTAGGCACACATTTTCTCAATAACTTTATATCTTTCATGACATTTCTTTAAATTTACTGGCCTTTCTTGACTTTGTTCCTACATGAATACCAAATATATTTTTGTATTCAAAAGTTAAATTTTTTTTCACGTATCTGTGTGAATCAGCGTAAATCACATAAATTAAGGAATAAATTGTACTTAAGTGACGTGTGACAATGTAGAAATATAGTTTGGTTAGCCAATACGCAACATTTTTCCCACGTTTTTGTGTAGTAGAGACAAATGCACGAGCTGTGATTGGTTCACACTCCATCCAATCACAGTTCAGCTCTCTCAGTTGCCAATGTATTTATTTCTCCATATATATTCAATATTTTTACTTGACATTTGGTACACATTATCTTACTACATATACTAACAACTTGTAAAAAATACAGTACTGTAGGTTTATAAATAAGACATGTTTTTTTTAACACATAGTCAAACTCTCCCATTGTTTATAACAGTCAAACTCATTAGGGTTAGTAGCAAAATTAATGTAAATATAGGAATTAATTCAGAAGTGTTCGTAGCTAAATTAATGTAAATATAGGAATTAATTCAAAATTGTTTGGAGAGAATATCCCAAATATCTCCCCTATTCTGTAGACTGGAAGTATAGGGATTAATTCAGAATTGTTTGGAGAGAATATCCCAAATATCTCCCCTATTCTGTAGACTGGAAGTATAGAGATTAATTCAGAATTGTTTGGAGAGAATATCCCAAAAATCTCCCATATTCTGCAGACTGGAATATTGCATAGGGTAAATACCCCACTAATAGACTCTTAAAGCGGCCACTGTCCATTAAATCTCATTATAATTTATAAACATGACATTATTTATTATTATTATACCAGTCTGTATTTGGTGCACAAAATTCCACTGATTTTTTGAAAAAGCTGAAAAAATCCATCATTAATTTCCAGTAATTTGGCTGATCCACCAACATTTTACCAATATTTCCACCGAAAATTAATGGTAACATAGAAATAAATAGCTAAAAATCCACCGACTTTGCCAGAATACTATTTTCATTGTGGAAAAATTCCACCGACATGTCGGTAGAATTTACCATGAAATACAGTCTGTTCAGCATATAGGGTTAAATATAAAGCCCGGTCATTATTGGGAAAGGAAACTTTGAGGAATATTTTAAAGTCCTCAAAAATGTTCTTCCTGTTATTGATTGTTTTAATACGAAGCTTATAAACATCCAGGTAATAAAACATCTGATTTACATGTCCAAACTTGACATTTTAATGGCAAGCTTTTGACAGTTATTTTGAGCCCTTTGATTGCAAATGACTAGAAATGTATACTTTTCTCCTATGCTAGTGCTACAATGTTATTTTGAAGAGAATTTATGAGAGAGAGAGAGAATTTATTTATTTTGAAGAGAAATTTGGTTATTTTTGGAGAGAGCTCAGAGCTGGAGAGACAAATGGAGATTTTATGAGACGTACTATTTTACTTGGATAAACATAAATCCCTTAATCACTAATAATCGTCATTTGAATTTCAATAATCAGCAGTATCAATTTGTATTATTGGCACACTCTACGCCAATGATTGTTAAATTCACTTTTCGCCACTCTAGGGGATACTGCTCAAGAATAACTTTTGGTAATTGAGAAACTGGTAAATTGTAAAGAAACATTGTCTATCAAATTTATATGATGTCAACCATTATAAAAAGAAATTTAACAATATGGTTAATACCTAATTACCTATTACAAATATGAAAACTATGAATATAAGATTAACATGTTATTGTTATATATATTAGGTATATAGATTATAGGAGTTCCTCATTATTACCATATGTAATAAATAATTATATCTTTTCCACAAGTATTGAACATATGTAATCTTGAGAAGAGCTTATCTCCTTCCCAAAGAAATATATATATATAAAACATATTTATAAAGATAAAATTATAGTTAATTCTTATCTTCAGATACAAAACAAGAAAGTCTATGTATATATAACTTATAAGTTTAACACATTTAAATAGCATTGTTATCAAGATCTTTCATTGTGGTTTCTCAATAATGGTAAATTTAAATAATAAATTGGTTCTTAAAATACATCAAAAAATACAATATGTGCTCAGCTAATGTTATCAAACTAATATATCATATATTTTCATTTCATCATTTTCAAAAGTGATCATTAATATATTTTGTATCAATAATATATTTTTGACAGTTTACTAATCTCACATTTGAAAACATTCTTACTAATTGTAATGCTTCTAGATATTTTTTAATTGGTTTGGGTACACGATGATAAACTAGAAGAAATTGATAATAATAGGACATAAGATAACAGTGATTTGATGAATTAATACAAAGCTGAGACTTTTCTTTTCTACAGTAAAACTCTACTATAGTGAACTTCTACTAGTTCACTGTAGAGAATTTAAGAGATGAATAGAAAAAAGCATTTTCATGGCAGACTATAGTAAATAAGTTTTCTTTTTGAAATATTTTCATATACAGGGTATTTTATTTCTCAGAATTTTAAAATCAGGATGGTTCACTACACTTGCTTCATTATGGAGGAGTTCACATGTAGAACTCCTATTTCATGAAATATAACTAATTTACTATATAGTTATTCATTGAAAACTTAAGAATATTTGTGGCAGACTAAACTAAATAATTTCATTATGGAGGTAAGTTCGCTATGCTGGAATCTACTATATTTGATGATACACTATACAGGAGTTCACTACAGTGGAGGTCTACTGTATTACCAACAATATAGGTATTTAAATAATAAAATATATAAATTATTAAATGAAAGAAACACAATGAATCATTTAATTGATTGCATCCTGCATTTGCGTATCGCTATAATTGAACTTAGGTCCACGTTAGATCTTACAGGTACTGCAGTAAAAAGGTTGAGATATTGTTGAACCAACCCTGTGACGAGTTTATGATTTAAAGATTCTTGCCGATTATTAGATTGTATGAAATCCGGCACCCATGACGATTAATGAAATTTATTGAAATAACTTCAAGATAATTGAATTTTCACTTGTAATTAACATTCCTGACATAAATATATACATAAAATGTTAGGTTACTTAAATGTATATAAATCCACTAATTGGCACAGGGAGTCCATTTAACAAAAACTCCATATTTCGTAATTCAAACGTCTGCACCCAACAAAAATAATAAGTAATGACTGTAAAACATTAACTGAAATATCACATTCCTTCTATGATTTAGATAGAAGAACAGAAAAAGCGAAGGTGTATACCGCATTTTCATTTAGAAAAGAGAAACTTCATAACAAGTCACTATCGAGTTCAACAGCTGAAAGTACACATATGGAATCATTTTCAACAAAAACTATTGACGAACCGTTGTTATCTGGCATATACCTGTGATATCCTCACCCCTTTTTAGCTGAAATCTAAACCAATTAAGAAAAGTGATGTTTCAAAGCGAGTAATTTGCTTGAGGCCTATTATTTTGAATTTCTGTGTGTGGGTGCCGATTATTGAAGGGTGCTGATTCAACATGTTCTTACCCTACCATAAATTCTCTCCAAAATATCATTGTAGCAGCATAGCTACTATAAAATTAGATATTTCTCTCCATTTACAATTGAAGGGCTTAAAAAACTGTCACAAACTCTCCATTAAAATGGCGAGTTGGACATGTTTTATTTATTACCTGTGCTTACATGTAATTATTGGAGACATTTTGGTTATTTTTGGAACAGATTTGGAAATCTTTAGAGACAAATTGTTCTCAAAATGAAATTCTTAGAGACAGATTTGACACACTTAGCAGACTGGTCTGAAACAAAGAGTGAATTCCCATTTCCATTGGAGCTGAATTTCTCTCCAAAATGATTAAATTTTTGTATATTCTGCAATATATTTGAAAATAACATTGTATAGCAATAGCATACTAAGCATTGGAGAAAATTAGATATTACTCTCAAATTACAATTTCACCAGACTGCAGGAACTGGTACACTGTTCTGAGTGTTCTTCAAGAAATCCTCTATTTCAGCTTCTGTTCTCAACTTCTCAGTAAAAAGGACTCGCTTTCGATATACCAGTCTGTAGAATACGAGACATATTTGGGATATTCTCTGCATACAATTTTTGAATCTATTTCTAGATTTACATTAATTTTGCTTCAAACACTTAAAAGCAAGATCTGCCTGTATTAGAAAGACGTAAGATTTTACTAGGGATGGGAGGAAGTATCGGTATCTGGAAGTATCAGCATTTTTGTGGAGTATCGGCAATGGTATCTGTATTGGCCGATACTTTTATTATTTAAATTTGATTCATTTCGTAAATTTTCTTTTTTTATATTAAATTTCTATTATTCTATAGCCATAAATGAAATAAATAATTTAAAAATTCATTATAACTACCAGTCTAATAATTGACCAACTTCCTACTAGAGTTTTAAGTGTAATTTTGTTTATTAATTATGACATGAATGAAATAATTAATAAAAAATTAAAGTATATAAATAATCTACCAATAAGTTTTTTAGTCTGACTATAAATTCAAGATAAGAATTATTCGGCAACTGTTGACAATTTTTGCACTTATATATGACAAGTATCACAAGAGGATAACACACATCAGAAAAGTTATCTATCTAATACCAATGCATTTCAATTTATGTGAAATATGTAAATCAATTCATGTTATACTACATTGAAAGAGATTGCTGTATTAGTTTTATGAGTTGTAACTATATTAAACTTACAAAAATAATTGATACTTACTAACTTATTATAAGTATCAATGAGTTTTATAAATATAAACTTTAAGAAACTGCAAGTATCGGTATCGACAAGTATCGGCATTTTTTTAAAAGTATCGGTATCGGCACTTGTTGCGAAGTATCGGTATGGGTTTATTTTGCAAACGTATCGGTATCGACAAGTATCGGTTTCGGCAAAAATTTTGGTATCGTCCCATCCCTGAATTTTACTACTAAACCAGTCTGAAAAGTATTGCAGGATTTGTTGATTAATACTGTGCCCAAGTCCTACTTAATTCCTATGTGCCCAAATCCCAATTTCTGTAAAAAATCCTTGGTATGTGGAGACCTTCTTTTCAGACTGTCTATAGCTATATAAGATAGTTGTAGCTTTCAAACTTTTAACTGTATATTGATTAACCTATTCTGTTTCCTCTGATTGAATAATTTGCTACAAGAATTGATAAATTAATTATAGCTACACTCACAAAAAATATCAATATTGATTTTGTTCAAATTGTTTAATCAATTAATTTTATTACTTGTTTCTTATCACTCCAAACTATATCTCTGTTTTCACCTTCAGGTTCAACTACAGATCCACGGCTCATATGGTCCAGCATGGTTTCTACAATTTTCTCAACTGGTTTGATGAGAGGGCATGGTATCCTCTTGGCAGAATTGTTGGGGGCACAGTCTACCCTGGGCTCATGCTCACATCCGGGGGCATCCACTATGTGCTGTCTCTCCTCAACATTCCCGTACATATCAGGGATGTGTGCGTCTTCCTGGCGCCAATATTCAGGTAAATACTAATATTCCTTTTGTGGGCACTTCAGATTTTATTTTTTGTCTTCTGAAGATAGCTATGTATTGAACTTTTATCAATTTTCATGAACTCGTTCTAATATAGTAAAGTTAGGTTTCAATCTAATACTCTATTATTAAACAACTATAAAATGATCAATATTCATTGAATAAGTGGTTAGTTAATATATATATATATATATATGTAGCTGTAGTGCATAGTTTAGAAACTAGCTACTGATTTTATTTTGTTTATCTTCATAATCTTGCTTTAGTAACCATTCAGCTAATTGACGATTTATTTTTAAATTATTAAAGGAAAACAAATTAGGAAACTCTATATTTATTTACTAAAATTTAATGTTCTTTGAAATTAATGCAATTAGCTAGCTAATTGTTATAAATTATAGAAAAAATCATCAAAGAAAATATCAATGCTTCAAATTTCATTATAGATAACTTAGCTTTATTTCACATACTCAGTTACTGTATTAAGAATCTCAACACATTTTGATTAAGAGATTTACTGAAAATGTCATTTTTAATCCCTTGTTAGAATGATTAATACATAATTTATTCCTATGGAATAAGAATAAAGCTTTTAGAATATTTACAATCAGTTTGTAGTTATTCAGAGATGCTCACTGGTTAATTTCCTCCATTCAGTGGTCTGACTGCCATATCAACGTACCTTCTAACTAAGGAGATCTGGTCATCTGGTGCTGGTCTGTTTGCTGCCTGCTTCATTGCTGTGGTACCAGGGTACATCAGTCGGTCTGTAGCTGGCAGTTATGACAATGAGGGAATTGCTATTTTTGCCCTCATGTTCACATTCTATCTCTGGGTGAGAATTTTGCTCTAAAGAACTTTCTTTTGGATAAACCCCTAATAAAAAAATGTATTGGATGCGGAAATGTCTTGGTATGTAGCTACACCAGTCTGCAAAAGATGCATGAAGTTGTGACGTTTATCCGCCGACTGTTGAGTCCTTGAAATTAGTCTCCTTAATTATTCGGCAACAATTTTCTAATTAATCCCTATGTTTACATGTAATTAGTGGAGAGAATTTTGAGATTTTTGGCCATTTTGGAGAGAAATTGGAAAATCTTTGGAGACAAATTGCACCCCAAAATTTTAATATCTGGAGACTGATTGTGCATGCTTTGCAGTCTGGTAGCTACATCATGAGTAGCTATCCATTTTTATTAATATCTCACCATATCCTATCAAATCATATATTCTGTGGAACAGTTGAATAATTTATTTGCTTTCATATGATCTCTAGTTGATGGTAAAATTGGAAATTTATAATGTGGCTAGCTTTTCTTTATGTTGGCACTTAGCCTTTTTCTAAATTAGAAATTTGATATTGTTTTGCAAAGTCTTAATATTTATTTTTTTATTTCTGATTGTAATGTGTTTTGTTCAGGTGAAATCAGTGAAGACAGGCAGTCTCTTCTGGAGCACTCTGACTGCTCTCTCCTACTTCTACATGGTCAGTGCTTGGGGAGGCTATGTGTACATCATTAACCTCATTCCCCTGCATGTGCTGGTGCTAATCATGATGGGCAGATTCAGCCACAGGGTCTACACAGCATACTCCACATTCTTCATCTTGGGTCTGGTGTGCTCCATGCAGATTCCTTTTGTAGGCTTCCAGCCAATCAGGAC
>CANNZV010003067.1:30287-104852 GCA_947561585.1 Caprella mutica
AACTTTCCCTAGCTATATTCTGACCATTCTAATAATTATTTTACTCTTGCTAACTTGTTCATACCAATTATATAATTTATAGACAAGCTACTGTTTGTTTCTCTCTGTTCAAATCTTACAATAATGTTGCTTCACTAAATAGCTAGAATGGTGTTGAATTTTTATTCCAAAAATTTATTTTCAGAAATATTTATTTTAATTAATTTCACTCCCAGATTATTGTGCAATCCCGTTTTAATTTGAATGGTTTCCTTGTTATTATTTTACCTGTATTCATTAATTTATATTTTGTTCAGTTATTTCGTGTAGCTGCTAAGTAATTGCATTTTCTTCCTAGGACGAGACACTGGACAAGAGCAAGACTGAGGTCTCAGACAGTGATGATGAGAGATCTAACAGATACGACAAGGCTGGCAAGTTGCGCAAGATGAAACACGAGCAGAGTGCCACCACAGGACAGCTTGGCAGCAACATACGCACACTAGTGCTGCTTGCTGTGCTCATGATACTAATGATGTTCACTGTGCATTGTACCTGGGTAAGTAGGGCTTGGATTAATCTGTGCATGTAGGTAATGTAAATAAACAGGCTTCTATGAGTTATTGAATAGTGGTGACTGAGGAAATTAGGTAGGAAAATATTAGAAGATTGTATTTATACAATTTAAAATTTTATTGTAATTTAGAAGTAGCTAACATCATTTAGGGCTAGTTATTGCACAAAATAGAAGTGGTTTTTAAAGTATTTTTCTCGCACACCCCTTGCTTTTCTCAGGGACCCCCTGAGCATTGTATTGTACTGCATTGCATTTATATAGATTGAAAATCTTCAGTTATAATATATTTGGTTACTATGAATGAAAATTATGAAATATTTGGGAACGAATGTTTTATTTACATTCTGCATGATATCAACAACAAGAACCAAACTTATAAGTTGCTAACATATAAAACAGCCATCCCAGGCACCCACCTATAAAAAATCCAGGCCACCTCAAAGGGGTGCTGGGCACCTCACTTTATGAAACACTGTGGGTCGGTGAAAAAATTTATATAGCTGAAAAAGGCACAGTGTAATCACAGTATAGGGTAGTAACAACATCTTATATGGCTGAAAAAGGCACAGTGTAATCACAGTATAGGGTAGTGACAACCTCTTCTATGGCTGGTAAAGGCACAGTGTAATCACAGTATAGGGTAGTGACAACCTCTTCTATGGCTGGTAAAGGCACAGTGTAATCACAGTATAGGGTAGTAACAACATCTTATATGGCTGAAAAAGGCACAGTGTAATAACAGTATAGGGTAGTAACATCTTATATGGCTGGTAAAGGTACAGTGTAATCACAGTATAGGGTAGTGACAACCTCTTCTATGGCTGAAAAAGGCACAGTGTAATCACAGTATAGGGTAGTAACAACATCTTATATGGCTGGTAAAGGCACAGTGTAATCACAGTATAGGGTAGTGACAATATCTTATATGGCTGGTAAAGGCACAGTGTAATCACAGTATAGGGTAGTGACAATATCTTATATAGCTGGTAAAGGCACAGTGTAATCACAGTATAGGGTAGTGACAATATCTTATATAGCTGAAAGAGGCACAGTGTAATCACAGTATAGGGTAGTGACAACATCTTATATAGCTGGTAAAGGCACAGTGTAATCACAGTATAGGGTAGTGACAACCTCTTCTATGGCTGAAAAAGGCACAGTGTAATCACAGTATAGGGTAGTAACAACATCTTATATGGCTGAAAAAGGCACAGTGTAATCACAGTATAGGGTAGTAACAACATCTTATATGGCTGAAAAAGGCACAGTGTAATCACAGTATAGGGTAGTAACAACATCTTATATGGCTGAAAAAGGCACAGTGTAATCACAGTATAGGGTAGTGACAACATCTTATATGGCTGACAAAGGCACAGTGTAATCACAGTATAGGGTAGTGACAACCTCTTCTATGGCTGGTAAAGGCACAGTGTAATCACAGTATAGGGTAGTGACAACCTCTTCTATGGCTGGTAAAGGCACAGTGTAATCACAGTATAGGGTAGTAACAATATCTTATATGGCTGAAAAAGGCACAGTGTAATCACAGTATAGGGTAGTAACAATATCTTATATGGCTGAAAAAGGCACAGTGTAATCACAGTATAGGGTAGTAACAACATCTTATATGGCTGAAAAAGGCACAGTGTAATCACAGTATAGGGTAGTAACAACATCTTATATGGCTGAAAAAGGCACAGTGTAATCACAGTATAGGGTAGTAACAACATCTTATATGGCTGACAAAGGCACAGTGTAATCACAGTATAGGGTAGTAACAACATCTTATATAGCTGACAAAGGCACAGTGTAATCACAGTATAGGGTAGTGACAACATCTTATATGGCTGGTAAAGGCACAGTGTAATCACAGTATAGGGTAGTAACAACATCTTATATAGCTGACAAAGGCACAGTGTAATCACAGTATAGGGTAGTGACAACATCTTATATGGCTGGTAAAGGCACAGTGTAATCACAGTATAGGGTAGTGACAACCTCTTCTATGGCTGAAAAAGGCACAGTGTAATCACAGTATAGGGTAGTGACAACATCTTATATAGCTGACAAAGGCACAGTGTAATCACAGTATAGGGTAGTAACAACATCTTATATAGCTGACAAAGGCACAGTGTAATCACAGTATAGGGTAGTGACAACCTCTTCTATGGCTGAAAAAGGCACAGTGTAATCACAGTATAGGGTAGTGACAACCTCTTCTATGGCTGAAAAAGGCACAGTGTAATCACAGTATAGGGTAGTGACAATATCTTATATGGCTGAAAAAGGCACAGTGTGATCACAGTATAGGGTAGTGACAACATCTTATATGGCTGGTAAAGGCACAGTGTAATCACAGTATAGGGTAGTAACAACATCTTATATAGCTGAAAGAGGCACAGTGTAATCACAGTATAGGGTAGTGACAACCTCTTCTATGGCTCAAAGAGGCACAGTGTAATCACAGTATAGGGTAGTAACAACCTCTTATATGGCTGGTAAAGGCACAGTGTGATCACAGTATAGGGTAGTGACAACATCTTATATAGCTGAAAGAGGCACAGTGTAATCACAGTATAGGGTAGTGACAACATCTTATATAGCTGAAAGAGGCACAGTGTAATCACAGTATAGGGTAGTGACAACCTCTTCTATGGCTGAAAAAGGCACAGTGTAATCACAGTATAGGGTAGTGACAACATCTTATATGGCTGAAAAAGGCACAGCGTAATCACAGTATAGGGTAGTAACATCTTATATGGCTGAAAAAGGCACAGTGTAATCACAGTATAGGGTAGTAACAACATCTTATCAATCAAATGCTTGTAATATGTCACCCCTAACTAGTTTAATGTTTGCCTAGTGTTCTAAAGCATCTCTTCTCTCAGGTCACTTCCAATGCCTACTCCTCCCCCTCCATCGTACTCGCTTCTTATGGTCAGGATGGCTCACGACAGATTTTAGATGACTTTAGAGAGGCTTACTACTGGCTAGCGCAGAACACACCAGATGATGCCACGGTGATGTCCTGGTGGGACTATGGCTACCAGATAGCGGGTGAGAGAAGGACAATTATTGTAACATTTTATTGAATGATAAAATGAATTGCCCAGTTCAGTATTATTAGCTGATAGATGGACAAGCCTATGAACTTATTACAAAATAAAAAACGATTTCAAGCCGTAAGTAGCTATTTAATAATTTTCAGGCACTTATGGTGGGCCATGGAAGATTACGGGCAATAAGACTTAATTTTCTATTCTCCATTATAATTAATTGCCGATAGATTTATATTATTTAGATTGAAAGAAGTTTTTGACCAAATAATAGCATTTAGCTACTACATACAAAACACTATTTTTAGCTTTGTTTTATTAATCTCAAAGTTTTCAATTCAATGTTTTATATCATCATTTTGATGTAAATTGTAGACCAATCGTAGCATTTAATAAAAATCTCTATTAGCTACTTAGTTGCTAACTGTAGCTATTTTAATTCTCTCAATTTTTTTCAATTAGCTGAAGACTTTACTTCTACATCATTTAGATTTAAGTTTTTGACCAAATGCATCATTTAATACAAGACTATATTAGATCTATCTTAAGTCTCCCAAGGTATTCAATTGACATTAACATTTTTCTTTCAGGGATGGCAAATAGGACGACGCTGGTAGACAACAACACGTGGAATAATTCCCACATTGCTCTGGTGGGCAAGGCGATGTCTTCCAATGAGTCCGCTGCCTATGAGATCATGACAGGTCTGGGGGTGGACTACGTGCTGGTCATTTTCGGGGGAGTCATTGGCTACTCTGGTGATGACATCAATAAGTTCCTCTGGATGGTCAGGATTGCAGAGGGAGAACATCCTAAGGATATCAGAGTGAGTTGTTAGTTGATCAAAATTCGAAAACAAAAAATGAAAGTACTGATTGGTGGAGGGTAAGTTACGCGTTATCGGTCGGTTTCACATCTTCGGTCGTATAAGAATACACAAAATAATATTTAATTTATTTTGGTATCCATGATAACAATTAAAATAAATCATAATTATTAAGCTATAGCTATCGTATTTTCTTTTGACCGAAGATGTGAAACTGACCGATAATTCGAAACTTACCCTATATAGCTAATCAAATAAAATGAGTAAGTACTGACTGAGGTATGATGGCACAAATAGCTAACTGTAAATAGCTAACTAACTCGTTATTTTATCATTTAGTATTCATGTAGCTAATTCTTTATTTTAGAATTAGTTACTATTGATGAAACAAATTAAGTAATCAACTTTTCATTTAGCTATAGCTCCTAGTTAAATGGTCTAATGTGTTTGAATTTCTTTTAAAATGCATCAGGAAGTAAGCTAATATCTTTTTTTTTTCACAAAAATGAAGATTTAACATAGCTATATAATTATTAACTTTATTATTCTTAATATATATTTTAATTTTCAGGAGTCAGACTATTTCACTGACAGGGGAGAGTTCAGAATAGACTCTCAAGGCTCACCTGTTCTACTCAACTGCCTCATGTACAAACTCTGCTACTACAGATTTGGGGAACTGAGGGTATGTGGAAGTGATATCTTTTATCTGGCGCAAATATTTGTATTATTAAAGTAACTGGCTACTTTGGCTCATTTTTATTAATAAAAATAGTAAAATAGCATCCTCGCCAAACGGAAATATCTGGTAGTTATTTTTATTTTTCGCGACCCCTCATTGTAGCGATGTTAGTCCGTTGTTTCTTATACATAGCCAATTATTAGACTCTAGACTTACTTGCCTCTCCTACAGTTGGACTACAGGTCGCAGCCTGGTCACGACAGAACTCGTAATGCCGTCATTGGCAACAAGGACATAGACCTTACCTACCTAGAGGAGGCGTACACCACAGAGCACTGGCTGGTCAGGATATACCGGGTGAAGAAACCTGATGAATTCAACAGACCTGGTGTGCTGGATAACAAAAAGAGAAAGAAGACAACCAGTAGAAAGGTAAGAAAGAACTTGTAGGGTAGATGGTTACTCGATGTGAAAGTGTAGGTTAGATATTTAGTTCAGGTGAACATGTAGGTATTATTGCATTATAACACACCATCAAACACAGCGTTAAACTTTGTCGAGTAACTGTTTGTCATAGCCACAGTAGAATTAAAAAAATATTAATATAATTTATTGAATACGATTGTTTTCAAGTCTTCTGACATACAATTATCCATAATAGTAATTCCTTAATTAAATTTAAAATATAATCTTTATAATTAATTTGCTATACCTAGACACCATAACCAATGCTGGGCAAATATCGTAAGAATGTTGATGCGTACACTGAAAGAATGTTGACGAGTTTTTGATTATTCTCTTTCTAGCTATTTGATGAATGTGTCGTCAAAGTGTTAGATAGTTAGGTAATGATATTGTTTATTTCTTAGAGTAGCTAATACTTTTTCTTCTTTCTCTCTTTTTCCTATGCAGGAATTAGACAAAGAGGTTCGTAAGACACTTTTTTTCGTTTACTCTCTTTGTTTTGATTTGAAATAATATTTATTTCATTCTTTTCGTCCTCTAACGAATGTGTGATTCTAATATTGATTTACGTTTAAATGTCTTTTGAATATTGAATAATTAAAACACTCCAGCTACCTTTATTTTGTAACAAATTTATTTGTTCATTTTGATTAGCTAGCTATTTAGTTAACTAGTGATTGAAAATAATAATTTATTGCATGTGAAGACTCCTTTTCTATCAGTTAGTTGTGATTATTTTGATTTATAGAAACTAATTATTGTAGCTAACTATTTGATTTGAAAGATAACTCAATTGGCTAATGAAACAAATTCAAAATAACTAGTTATTTATTCACAAGCTATGAATTTTGTAGTAAATAAAAAAAGGGATACTTAGTCCCTTGTATCTCTAAATCTGTGCCTCTTTCACAGTTGATTTAAACTATCCAATAACATCGTCTCTGAAGTCCCTTGTATCTCTAATTCATTCTCTCTTTCACAGTTGAGCAAGAAGAAGAGAGGCGTTATTCGAAACAGACCCACTGTAGTGAAAGGTATCCGTCCCACCAAAGCTAAGACAACGTCTTGAAGTGCCCTTGGATAGCCGGTGTGTTGGTGGTGGAGCGTCAGCAGTGCTATAGCTCTAGTGTTGGGACTACTTGATTCAGAGTCTGATAGATATTTGAAATTTAACATAGGGTAAGTTGTGAATTATCAATCGGTTTCACATCTTCGGTCATTTAAGAAAAGCTAAATAATCTCCATTATATAGTTATATCTTATAGCTACCAAAGATGTGATACCGACCGATAATTCGCCACTTATCCTATGGTAGAACTACTCTATAGTGAATGAGTTAGGAATTTTATGGCAGACTAAAGAAAACTTGTTCACTATAGAGGCTACATCCTAACTCATTCACTATAGAGGAGTTCTACTGTTAAAAGTTTAGGATTTACTGCAGTCTGGGCGCACTGCCATTTTCTATGACATAGAAAACTACTTTTCAAAAGAAATTATGCTAAGTTTGTAAATCATGTTGGTAAGCACTAGGTGTTTAGTTCTACTGCTCCACTCCATCTTGTTATGTTGATGCAAGCGTCTCTAAGTTCACACGAACTGTTGTAAATTAAATAGGTTGGTATTGAGGATCTCTCGGTAAAGCATTTGTGTAGGTAGTTCACCATTTTAACTGTTATCCATGAAATGATAGTTTTGATTACTTAATTTGCGGTTAATCACTACTAAAAATGTAGTATTTATTGTTTCAATTTTATAATTATTTATATATTTTCGTATAAAGTGTTTTTTTTATGGTTTTTGCTGATGTTCATTTAGAGATGCAAAACAGTGTCATTTTGTGTAGAAGATTTGTTATTTTTCGAAATATATTTTATCTTCCCAAACTATTTTAATGTGTTACTCTTTTAATGGTTCAGTGAAGTGATTTCTCTAGGTGCTTGGTAAAGAAAATATTACAAATTAAGTGCAAAAAACATCAGAATTGATTTTGTTTAACAAATCTAAAGGGCCGTATTTACAAATTGAATGCCATTACAAATTTAAAGTGTACAAAAAACTACGAGCTGTCAGAAGTAATGGCTATATTATCCCTTGTTTTATAGTTAAATCTTTAACATTCCTTATTGATCTAAATTGTTATCCAGATAGCCAATCCCACAGTTCATTTCAAACTATTATAGTAATGTTAATTGTCTCTTATAAAAGAACTTAAACATCTGGTGTAAATAACTAAATCCACAAGTGTTTGTTTTGTCATTCATGTGTTTTTGAGTTTGTATGTTTTCAATCATGATTAATAGGTTATAGTCTTTATATGCAGGATACCTTATATCGTATCCAGTGGATGCACTATACTTGATATAGCTAGTATCCAGTGGATGCACTAAACTTTATATAGTCTTCATTGGATGCACTATACTTTATATAGTCTCCATTGGATGCACTGTACTTTATATAGTCTCCATTGGATGCACTGTACTTTATATAGTCTCCATTGGATGCACTATACTTTATATAGTCTCCATTGGATGCACTATACTTGATATACTATCCAGTTGATGCACTATACCTATACTTGCTATAGTATCCAGTGGATGCACTATACTTCATATAGTCTCCAGTGGATGCACTGTACTTGATAAAGCATCCACTGGATACAGATATTTGATATCTTAAATGAATACACTAAGTTTAAAGGTCTCTTAATTTTGCCGGGTTGGTGTTTTTGAAGTCAAAACATTTTGTTGTGTGTTAGAAGCTAATATGGATAGGAGTTTTTCTTACTATTTGTGAAATGCTCACTCTATCGTGAATTATTTATACGAATCTATCTTTGAAACTGCGTTTATTATTACCCTGACTAACAATTCTATTAATAAATTATGTTCATAATGATATATTTAAAAACATGCAGTTTTAGATCATTTCCTACTAGACTCACTGCTAAATAACTTGTACCACTGACAAATAATACACCTTTCTTTATTTTAATTTGACTAACAAGTTTTCACCAGTTCTTGCAATTTTTAGTAACCTGTGTGGAGTAGCTTTTCGGCTTCCATGAGCATAGTGCCGAATATTGACTCGTAGCTATATTTGTTCATGAAGTAACTTTCTTTTCTTACTGCTTTAAAGGAATTCATTGTGTATTGATAAATTATAGTGGGTAACTAATTAACTTCTCTATAAAGATAATGATTTTAATTATTAGGGTTGTGATTATATGCGTTTTAATCATAGATCCTGAAAATATTGTAGACGGATTGAAATAAAGACTATTGAATCGATCTAAACCAGCGGTATATACTATTCGATACCATTTCATATCGTTTCGTCTATGATATTCTTCAGATCTATGATTTAAAATCGCATATTGTCACAACCCTATTAATTATATTAACTAATTCATAACAAAGACTTTGGATATGAAGAAGAAAACTAAGTTAGTGTAACAATTTTTCTCTAATTTAACTTTAGGGAATCTGGTTTCTCATTTTATAAGATAATGAAATTTTTAACCACAATTTAACTTTATATTTAATTTAAGTGATCACCGTAAGGGGCAGGTTGATCCCCTGCCTGGGGACATTGGGGCATCCCCCGGACCTCACAGCCCCGTTAGTATGATCCATTTTTCATTAAAGAAATTTATTCATTTGCTACACTCAAAAATATAGGGTAATTTCGCACTCTATCAGTTGAAACGTGGGTGACAAAATAGATTTAGGGCCTATCTATTTTTAGAATGTAATTGGCATATGTTAACGCCACTTTTCGACTACGGTGAGCCTAATCGAGTGTCAAAAGAATAAGGAGACTACCTATCTTTTTCACGGCCTTTTTTTTCATGCTGGAGTAGTGATGAAATTATGGAATGTACGTTTTTCCTTTTTGGAGTGTACACAAAATATTCTTTCAAACCTAATTTGTGTAAGTTTATTCTTTTCGAAATCAATGCATTATTGGAATGTAAATGTAGAAAATGTAAATAAATAAAATAGTTCACAAAATCACGACATAAAAATCATCCAAAAATTTTAATTGTTGATTGTTTCATAGCGTAAGTTATTATTGAATTATTTGAATGCTATTCCTTATTTTGTAACATTACTTTTAAAATATTGGCATTTCACTATTGCAAACCATTCCAATAGTTCTATTTTACCACTTTCCGGTAAATTAAGTGTCATGTACTCTTCATAAGGTTTATAATACGGATATTGAGACTATTAGATTTAATGGTACTTTCTGAACTGATCTTTCAATTACGGAGTTAGGTAGGTTTTTATTTATTTCAATTATTTAGTAACTAATTTAACAATACACTGTTCAGTAAATATGGACTGGTATGAAATGGTCTAATATACAGAGAATTAACGTCCTAATACAGAAGTAGCTACAATTATCGCATTATATAGTTAGCTAAACCTATTTATTGAATATACATAGATATAAATATAGAAAATAAACTTTTACATAGATGGTATTTAATGGATTTACCGAGAGTTGGAAGTTGGTTGAAAGAAACTGAATGTAGCTAATCCTACATTTAACATCATTGATAAAGAAATGCTTGCTCAAGAATTCGTGAATAAATATATTGATAATATTAATGTTGATATAATGATATTAAAGTTCATAACACGAAAATTGATAGGTTTTTCTTTTTATAAAACTTTTTTTTATTGAAGAAAATGCGATATAGTTTACAGTATTCGCTAATTACATTTCAGTTTTTTTATGCTTTGAGAGAACGAAGTATGAACTCAGGTTATTTTTGCACACCTATATAACTTTTACACTGATTTTCTAGATAGAGTAATTTCAATGCAAATTAACATCAACGGCAGGTACCTTACAGGTGGTCTGACGACTGTAATCCTTGCCCTCCTGCTAAATCAGGTGAAGTAACAATTTCCAGCACAACTAGGAAATTAATATTTAAATTACATTTCTTGAAATGAAAAAATCATTTACAATTTGTTTATAGGATTGAAAAGATTCAAACTCAACGAGAAATCTATATTATCAGAAGTTATTTAAACTCAATGTTGAAGGTTTTTTAGTTTCAAGATTTCAAATAGGAAGGTTTCTACACCATTTGCATTTCAAAGTTTTTTGAATAGGAATCTTTCTACTTGGAAGATTGAAACTATAAAAAAAATCTTCGACGCAGGGTTTAAACAACCTCTGATAATTTGATTAAAGTTATTCTTAGTTGATTTGTAAATATGATTTCACATGGATTACCAAATTTAATAACGTCTCTCTTGGATTATCGAGGTACAATCAATACTATAAATAAACTGTCTGTCTGTCTGTCACACTAACCTAATAATACGCTTGGCAAGTAGCTGGGGCAGCATGGATACTAAATGAATATTAAATTAATAAGTAATTCAATAACTAGATTAAATATAGGAAGGCATATTATGAATGTAGGAAACAAAAACCTGATTACTAATCAGAAAGTTTTTATTTTATTTCAATACATAACAATAGGTATCTAATATAAATTTATAGCATTTCAACAATGCAGTGTGTCAAAACATAGATTTTGGGAAATCTAATTCAACAATGGTTAATTATTTGTAATAGGAGTACAATATAGGAACTGAAGTATCTTGAGCATAATTTTTTTAAATAATTTTTCTTTTGGTTTAAGATTGGATGATCCTATATAGGGAGGTTTAGCTACCTTATAGGCTAAACCTATGAAAGAGAGATTTCTCCAATAGTAAAAATCAATTAACATTATTTCATAGAAAGTGAAACCTGCAAACATCTCCCACCCCTTTCCTCAACCACCATCCTATCCTATATAAATCTACTATAAAATATTTAAGCATGATCCTTAAATGAAAAATGGTATTAGAAACACCGTAAGCAATTAAAGATTATGTTCATGAAGCACCTCAATCTTCAGAATGCCATTTCACATATTATAATGGGTACAAAGAGAGTTTTAAAAGTTTCGCCTTATCGCAGTATTATTAGATCCAAACTGTATAATGGATTTCAATTCTATTCATCCGTTATTTTGAAACTGATCGTTCCTGTACATACTGTTGATATATGACTGCAGTGGAGTCTTTGGTTTTTTTTTGTCAGTTTTCAGCCTCAACGTGGAAAGTGGACAACCTACTAAACAATTGCCTATTCTTTCAATAATCTATTTTAAATGAACAATCTAATGCACAATTGCTATAGAATGCCCTCGACCAGCAAAACCTGCCTACGACATAACTCACGCAATCTTCCTTAGTGACCGTATCCATTTAACACTGCAAGTAGCTCTGTTCTCGATTATGACTTGCAAATTCCTGTAGTCGTTTGGATTCTCACCAAAAAGATTCTATTACAAAGTTTCAAATTGTCCTCTACAGCTGATAACAATGCCTGAGTATATGTATGCTCTCTTTTTGAAGCATGAGCTTCAGTTTCACTTTGGAACCAGATTTATTTTCAAAGATGGGTCGAAAATGATCGTGTTGCCGTCCTAACTGACTGAATAATCTCTTCTGCAAATCTGCCACCGCAATCTTCTCTAGCTATACTATACCACAGAATTTGATCGCCTTTTACTTTAGCTACAACAGATTGTTGAACGATACGAACCATCTTTTACTTCATTCATGAACTCAATAAATGTCATTGAAGCAATGTAGCATTACGATAGTACTCATCCACTCGCTCTATGAATCCTTCTGAATTTAATTATATTGTCACCATGCAAACTTTGAATTTATGTTTGAGCCTTAATCAAGTTGAAATTGCAAAGAACGACCTCGTTAATGGAGACCTTAAATCCTTACAGAGAGTATTGCCCTAGATATTTTTTTACTATAGTGAAAATCTTGTGTAATCAACAGTGGCAGAATATTGACCATAATATTTTAGAACTTAATATTTATAAAACTACAGAATATGCTCAAAGAAACCAATCAAAGAACATCCTTCTGTTCTAGTTTGATTTTGAGCCGAAATTAACGTACACAATAATGCATTTACGAATTTATTTTCGACTTAGGCCCCACTATCCAATGATATTTTAATTTTTTTAGATTAATTAATCTTGTTTAATCAATAAATAATTTTGTTTTGTTTATTACTTCCTGATACACTGTGATCGTTTGCTTTTTCCTTATATTAGGCAAAGTAATCTAGTGTTTTGTAACATATTTTTAGATGTTATCATTAAAATACCAATTCAATAATATATATGGTGATATTTTCCTTTTACATTATCCTTAAATATGTTAATATTTAATAGTATTACAATGACCATGTTATAATCAGGCGCAAGGAAATCTAAGTTACTGAAACTTTATTATATTTTTTAATCTAATTTATAACTTAATATACCATAAAAACAAGTAATTATTCAATATTATACTTAATTATTTTCTAATACTATTCAAATAATATTAGAAAACTATTTACTATAATTTATGTTAATATAGAATTAATCTGAAATCCTTTTATATACTGATAAAAAATAATATTTTCTTGGAAAATAGCTGCAGAAATTTTATTAGCATCCATTATACGATTCTTAAATCTGAAACTGCTTGAATAGATTCTTTTCAATAACTTAGCTATAGTTTAGCCCAATAATGAGTGATGACACGGCTAGGCAGAGAAAGGAAGCTGCACGAATTCGTCAACAAAAACGCAGGAGCAAATTAACAGAAGAACAGCGAGAAGCTTATAGGCAACAAAATTCATTACGACGAAGATTAACGCGAGCCACGCTCAGCGAAGAAAGACGTGCTGAAGTCCGTCAAAGGGATGCTGAAAAACATCGCTTGGCCCGAGAAAATTTACCACAAGAAAAAAAAGCAGAAATTTTACGGAAGGACGCGGAACAACATCGTTTGGCTCGCAGAAATTTATCGCAATTAAGAAGAGAGGTAATTCTAGAGCAGCACATCATCCACCAATACAATCGTTAGATATTGTTTTTCTTTATCTTTTGTTAAATTGCAGGAATGAATATTAAATATTTTAGAAATATTTGGAATTCAAATTTTGTAATAAATATAACCTAATTCAAGCGACGAGTATTGTTTTAGAAAGAAAAATTCCGAAATATATAATTATATAAAGTACCCGCGCACACCAAAAGAGAGTGAAAACCCTTATTACAGTTCATGATATTCAATTTGTTCTACAATGTTTTAGTGTCGAATTGAGTTTTTCATACAGAATTATCTATCTTCTTCGAAAGCCTAAATACTTGCAATCTTTCTTTCTTTCATCGAACTCTCCTTCAGTGTACGCATTATAGAAGCATTACCGTGTTACCAAGTTCAATCTTGCAATCTTTCTTGCTATCTCAGTTATGTTTTGTTGTGCGTGCGGCCCTAGTCTTGATAATGAGAGCTACTTAAAGAGTTTATTTTCATTTTGTTACTTGCTAACCTCAAACACTTCATAGACTAAATCATGTAAATGGAGAATATATAAATTCTTTTACGTTCCTGTGCTAGAACGACAAATATAACAAAAAAATATCAGTAAATATTATGAATTACCGATGCAACTATTTTTCTTTGCCTGAAATCTGAATTAACTTGCCTATTCGTGAACATTAATAATAATTTTCACCTATTTGGTTTTAAAAACGTGGTGATAAAATCATAATATGTGTCACCGAATCGGCCAACGCCCTCTAGCGGTACAACTGACTATCCATCCCTCACTATAAACACTAATTTCTCAGCGGTTTCTTAATATTAAGGTGCATGATTTCTAGAAGGTGTCCAAGTAATATATGACTATAAGTTAATGTTATATAATGAAGCATAAATTTATTTGCAAAACTCATTACTGTTTTCCTTTACAGTTTCAAATGTGGAGTGACTACCTTAACTTCTTCAGTAATTCCGGCGAAGGTTCTAGCACGAGTATGGACCCTTCCACAGTCACCAAATTTACATTCTTTGCCGAATCGAGTAGTAATAACTTTCAACCCGGACTTTTCGCCGGTCTGGTGCAAAAATATCAGTACAGTGTTACCTACCACATTGAAAACGACTATGTGACTGTGGTGAGTGTTCGATATTGAAATAGGTTTCGGTACTTACTTTCTTGTATTGATTTCATAATACATATTACTGTATTATAAATACAAAAAACAACAGAAAAAGAAAATATCGATTTGATATAAAATTTGGTATGAAATAGCTAATTAGGAAAACATAGGAACGATATACGATCTGATTATTGTTAATTATTTTATTTGATAGTTATTTAATTGTTATTGAGGTCTTTTCTCTTGTAGGTATTAAATTTTCTATTTTTGTAATTCACGATATTTGTCTCCAGACCGATAATTCAGACTCTAGCGACAGCGCCACTCGCTACGATGACGAAAACTTATCGATTTACGATTTCTACATCGGTAGCAACGTAGTTATCGGCGACAACGCCTACAGACTTCTAAGTTACGCTGATGATTATACGAACATTGCGGTCAATTACTGGCGTCAGAGGTGAGGAAAAAGTAGTAGTGATTTATGTACGTTATTAATGCTTCTTAGACCACTTTTGAAAGAGTAAATTTTTGACTGTAACATATTTTAGCAGAGTATATACTATTTTGAATTAGTATAAATTATGAAGGAACAAAAATATTTATGTTGGAGAGCACTAATATATGATTGTCTTTTAAATCAAATTAAAAAAAAATAAAAATCCCAATCAAAATAAGTAGCTATGCACATTTAACTTCATTATTATTCATATAATATTATCTTTAGGTTAATGTTTATTTTCTCCCTCATTTAGCACTTTCGGTATGATAAAACCTGAAGCTTTCCCTCGAGTTGGTGAAATTTTAACAGTGGTTAAGAGACACTTTCACATTGCCGATATGAAAATGGTACAACTGAACACTGCCCAGGCGGAACATTTCTACCAGGAACATAAGGAACGACCTTTCTTTGGGTAAGAACAATCTATCTATAGATAAGGAACAGTCTGAAACTTTAAAAACTAAATCAATATAGTTCATTTTTTCCCTGTTTTTCTAACTCTCAGTGACCTAGTGTCATACATAGTAAGTGGTCCCGTCCTTGCTCTACATCTGATGGGCCCATCCCCTGTGAAAAAATGGAGAGATCTTCTGGGCCCCACTGACTCCAACCTTGCCCGTATAGAAAGTCCGGACAGCATCCGGGCTTTGTTCGGGAAAGACAAACAGCAGAACGCGGCACATGGTAGCGACAGTGAAGACAGCGCTAGGAGAGTGAGTCTTGATCTATTGTGTGGACTTGTATGCGATGACATATGTAAAATAGAATTTAATTAAAAAAATAATATTAACTTATGAAAATAACTTTTCCAGATCTCACAAAGATTGTATCTTATTGAAATGAAAAAAATAATTTCGTAAGATTTGTTGTTATTGTTGTTATCAATTCTATTTTATTTATATATAATCATATTCATTTGAAACATTCAGCAATAATTGTAAACAAAGGGTTATTTAATATATTAATAAATAATAATTAGCTATGAGTGAAGAGACCAGTAAAGGGTTAAAACAAGCGAGTGGTGGTGAGGCCCCAGCAACATAACAATTTTATTAGTTTAATCATTTTGTTATTTTACACGAGTAGCTAATTTATTTTAGGATAATTGTTATACATGATATTAGATTGGTGTGTGAGTGGTAGAGTTTAAGCCTGTTATTATAGAAAATAATTACAGATTGATATTGAACTATACATAAATTGTAAATAGAAAATTTAAACAGAACAGAGGTTAAATTAAACCAATTTGCATTTAACTGAAACTATATAATTAAACAATTTTATTACACGAGATATATTGAAAACCATTCATCTTACTTGATACTAATAGCTATACTAAATATAAATAAATAAGACTAAATAATAGACAATCAACTTACCAATTTAATCTAGCTGGTGAGCGGTATAAAATGTGATTGTGAATGAATTAGTTTTGAAACTTGTACATACAACCATCTAGCGCAACATTTTATATATCTACCTACATATATATCTACCTACCTACATTACTTGGAAATATGAACTAAAATGATATATAATTACAATGAACCTAATTTCAAAATATAAAGTGAACATTGATTAGTTTAGAATTAGATTAGATCTTATTTATTCTAGAATTTTAGATGGCTAATTTATATTAGAGAATTATTCTGAAATGATGAAAACTAGCTGATTAAATAATATAAGTTTATTTACAGTATTTAGGACTTTACATTAAAAATTTATTCAACTACCTAATATTATGAATTGTTTTATGAGAAATATTTATTGATGTTACATTGAAATATGAGTTTTTATGAGGGAAATATATGAGAATTATAACTTAGATTTTCTTAATGATAATGAAATTTTAAATTCATTTTAGATTGAACACATTCTAATTATTTTATTCCATTTTACACTTAATTTATTCATTAATTACAAGGTTATTCTAATAAAAAGAATTGCTAATTGGGCTACACATCACACATCACTAAACAACCACCAATCTTTGTAAGTCCATTGTGCAAGAGTGAATATTTATATTTACATATCTTACATTTAGTTAAATTAATATAGCTAAATTTATCTGAGTAAGAGAATTACCCTGTATTGTGGGCAAATTTTCTTTAGTCTGCCATAGAAGGGCCATCAGTTTTAGAAAACTGATGGCCATTCATGGTAGACTAAAGAAAATTTGTTCATTATAGAGGTTACTTCCTAACTCTTGACCGTAAATTCACTACAAAGGAGTCCACTGTATGTGTACAATCTCCCTCAGGAACTGTCTCTGTTTTTCGCTGATCCAATAGAGGGAAGACAGTCCGTCTCTACCCTCCTCAGTCGCACCTCTCTACTTGTGCTGCCTCACCTTCTCAAAACAGGTGAGAGAGAAACTATAGTCTGTGATTGAGAGAGAAACCATAGTTTGTAATTGAGAGAGAAATATGAATGGACACATTTTCGTCTTTACCGGTCATAACTTTAACCTCTGATTGTTTTTACGCTACCTTTTATGTTAACAAATATTTATTTTTCTTTTTGTTCTATTTTTTTTACTCTTTTTCTTTCCAGGTTCTTTTGGCGAGTTGTTAACATCCTTAACGACTGACCATCAATGTGCAATAAAATCTCTTGAGATGACGTCACTGAGCTACCTAGAGGCTCTGAGACTTTCATCTGGGGAACTGATGCCAGAGGAGAAAGAGGAGCGGGAGGTGAGGTCGTCATGACACAACTTATATTGTATATGTTATGTATTATGTATGCGTAGTACATGGGTACTGTAGCATTGTAGCAGACTGTACAGTGTACAGCTTGTGTGGTAGGCAGTGCAAAAAACCTAACGCCCTGTGCGGAGGACAACTTTTTCTCTCTAAAGGGCCGTACACACGCAGGGTTTTTTATGTCTCCACCAGACTTTTTACTAAGCTCCTCCTACTTTTTCCACAAGAATGTAGGAAAAAAGGATAGAATTATTATTTAATTTAGTTGGTATCCACGATACCTGCAGTTTTCATTGATAACAACCAACTCTTGTGGAAAAAGTAGGAGGAGCTTAGCAAAAAATCTTGTGGAAAGACTTAAAAAACCCTGCGTGTGTACGGCCCTTAAGAGTAGATATTATTACCCCTGCTATCGAACTGTAAGCACACTCTGTCCTTGTTATTATTATTAGTGAAGTGAATTATCAGTGACAAATTAGAGATCACGTAATATTAAAGTCACACGGGGTATTAATCACACATTCATTGAACGACAATCAAAAGTTGAGTAAATAATCGACTTTATAATAATTGAGCAGAGAGTTATAGGTTGAAACAGGTCTATAACAATAAAATAAGAGAGCAAGGAATACACATAAAGTTGAAATTGGCTTCATGGTCTTGTTAAGAAATGAGACTACTAAAACTCGTTATATTGGACCTTATAGAGTTATAGGGTTGTCCGTGCATGGGCGTTAGGACTCCAACACCTCACGGGTCTGTAGGAATGGGTTGCACTGCCTACAACACTAGCTGTATTGTTCACTACCTACGTACTACGCATAAATATAAAAGCTCTACAAGTTATATAAAAAAGAGGAGAAAAAAACAAAAAGAGGAGAAGAATGATCTTTTTTTTACTTTCTTTTCACCGTTCAATTCTTTTTCAGACTCGTCTCCATTCTCTGTTGGCTGGTCCCGCAGTCTATTTAGACCTCAGGTCCCAGTCTCCTGAGTCTTTACCAGACTTTGAGAGAAGGTTTGGGGACATCATTGGACCACAGGACCCGGTAACTTATTCACTATTTACTATAATAACTGAAAATTATATAGTTCGTAGTTGTGATTTAATCAATTCAAAATTTCTCGTTCTTTTTCAATAATATCCTATAATTCATTTTTATTTTACTCTGAAATTGAGAAATATGTTTATTTTAAATATTAGCTACCAGTATTAGTCTAATTTAGATATATAAATATTTTTTTGGAGTTGTTGTAGCCTATTCTTACCAATATTTGACAATATTTTATACCTATTCTTACCAATATTCGACAATATTTTATACCTATCCTTACCAATATTCGACAATATCTTATACCTATTCTTACCAATATTCGACAATATCTTATACCTATTCTTACCAATATTCGACAATATTTTATACCTATCCTTACCAATATTCGACAATATCTTATACCTATCCTTACCAATATTCGACAATATCTTATACCTATTCTTACCAATATTCGACAATATCTTATACCTATTCTTACCAATATTCGACAATATTTTATACCAATCCTTACGAATATTTGACAATATTTTATACCTATCCTTACCAATATTTGACAATATTCTATACCTATTTTTACCAATATTTGACAATATTTTATACCTATTCTTACCAATATTTGACAATATTTTATACCTATCCCTACCAATATTTGACAATATTCTATACCTATTTTTACCAATATTTGACAATATTTTATACCTATTCTTACCAATATTTGACAATATTTTATACCTATCCTTACCAATCTTTGACAATATTTTATACCTATTTTTTCCAATATTTGACAATATTTTATACCTATTCTTACCAATATTTGACAATATTTTATACCTATTCTTACCAATATTTGACAATATTTTATACCTATTCTTACCAATATTTGACAATATTTTTTACCTATCCTTACCAATATTTGACAATATTTTATACCTATTCTTACCAATATTTGACAATATTTTATACCTATTCTTACCAATATTTGACAATATTTTTTTATCTATCCTTACTAATATTTGACAATATTTTATACCTATCCTTACCAATATTTGACAATATTTTATACCTATCCTTACCAATATTTGATAATATTTTATACCTATCCTTACCAATATTTGACAATATTTTATACCTATCCTTACCAATATTTTAGACCTATTCTTACCAATATTTGACATAATATCATTATTTTCAGGCTCGGGCTCGTAAGACTTTCGTAGGCAGTGTCAGGGCGAACTTTGGTGAAAACAGCAACAATAATGCCGTGCTGGCACTATATTTCGATCTGAAGAACATTTCAGGCAACTTGGTTTCTATAAAAACTGAATTGGAGAATTAGGAGATTTCAAGATGTTAGGATTTCGAATTATTTGGATTTCGAAAAGTCGAATTCTCTCCAACTGTTGTTTTTTTATTTTTAACTGAATATTTTTCCTACTCACTAAGGAACAAACTTAGAACAAAATATGTATTTAATTTCATAGTATAGAAAAACAATGATTTAAACATTTTTGCAATAGAAAACAGAAGAGTTAGTTAATGAATATTTATTATCGAGAGCTGTAACTTAAATTTTAAAATTTCCAATCCAAACGAAATTTCAACTTTTATTTTTTTTTATTCAAGTTATTTTGACCAATTATCATAGATGGGGGAGAAATCAATATATTATTTCTATTTTCCGTATTAAAATATTCACTTATTATATTAAAAGATAAAATTATTTTTTCTATTATAATTTTGTTACTATTAAAAATTTCTTCACGAAATCTATTTCCTATCCGTATCGTTCAAATAGTCGCAAATTTTTACATCGAAAATAATAATTACAGTGAAGAAAGTCTTTCCAGATATGAATCAAATAAGGGGTTTTGAAAAGGTTATTAATAAAAAAAAACATCAAAATATAACCATTAACATATATTGGAGAATGTATGATAATTTAAAATCACTTTTAAAATAGTAATTTTTTCAAACCTTCATCCATCTGGCAATTGTGACTTTACCCTACATGATAAAGACATTTAAGATATACATTATCAATAGTGATTTCTGCAGCAATTTAGTCTACCTATGATATTATCGCAGAAAAGTTATGGTGGGGCCGCCGTCGAATATTTACGTGATGTCCACTCACAATCTTTGTTGGTACCCACAATGATTTTTTCAACAAATTATGAATAGAATAGAAAAAGTGAAACCGGTAGAATAATAAATATTTTAAAATCTTCCTCTGTTAAATTTTTATGACCTAGCTATATTGATTCCTTTTTTTGTTTAATAGGAACATGTATTAATATTTATTTTCTATCAACTCTTCATTTTCCTCAATATCCTTCATTAGAGCACTTTATTGTCCAGTGAAGTAGTAGCTTTTCCGCTCACATGAGCATTATTTCATTTTGATTGATTGCCATTTTTCAGTTAGTCTACTATTCCAAGTCTCTTGTATCTATTTTTGCTGTCGAACCCTCACCATCAAATTTTTAATCGAAAATAATGAAAATGTTATTTTTTTACGAACACATAGCTAATTTTTTTTTCTAGGAAATAATTTTTCTTATAACCTAACTAACGTTTGTATTACCTACATTGCTCAACTTTCTTTTACAATAATAACTCTATATAAGTTAGTACAATTGATATTAATTCTTACTAAATGCATTTAAATTTTTTTTAGCAGATCTATTATTTTAGAAATTGATATTTATTTCATTTCAATTATTATGCAGTTGATTGTTTCGATAATGAAACATTTAAAAACAATATATTAATTAATTTAAGAATATTGGTAAAAAAACAGGGTGAATTATTTTCTAAATAGGTTGTTAACTAATATTTTCAAATTAGATTGTTAGCAAGTTCTGCTTTGAAGTAAAATATGTGATAAAATAAATCCATCATTTCTTTTATATATTTAACATAATAACAATGTAAGTTCACACAATAGTCAATATTATATCTTAACAGTATTTAAATGAATATTAGATCGAAATAAACTCTAAATATTGTTATGATGTATTATTATTCAATTACCATCCAATATAATAAATAATCGTGATAAATCTCAAATATTTTATGGTCGCCATCTTTTTATTATGACGTCACTATTCTTAGCCAATAGGATCGTTCAATTTTAAATTTAAATAACTTATAATGAAATAAGTTTAGTCTGACTGTCCATATGAAAAGAAATAGTTTTTTGTTATTATTTAATTTAAATATATTGATATTAAGAACATAATTCTATAAACTACAGAATAAAATAATTACACTCTCTATCAATGGTATTGTTAAATATTAGTATAGTATAATAAGTAATAACAAGGGTTGTGACAATATGCTTTTAAAATCATAGATCCCGAAAAAATTATAGATGGAGAGAATCAAACAGTATTGAATGGTTCTGTACCGGCGGTATATAGTATTCGATACCATTTCGCTTCGTCTATTATATTCTTGGTATCTATCATTTTTAAAGCATATTGTCACAACCCTGGTAATAGCTCCCTCATCATCAATAAAAAATTCAAGATGGCGTTTACAATTTTTTTTAGTTACATTTTAATAATATTCAATTCACAAACAATCTTAACAGACGCCATATTGCAGATAACATATTAATCACTTCTAAAAATTTATTAGTTAATTAATAATTACTCTCAATTTTTTATAGTGATTAATGCTAATTATGCCACTAGGTACTATAATTGTTAGGTGAAAATAATTCCCAGAATAATAATAAATTGCTGGCTAATGTTTATAGGTAATTTAATCAAAAATGACATCAGGGTTACTATTATTTATGAATTAAACTAGAAATAAAATTATGAACTGAAAATAATTATCTTATAATGAATTAAAACTATTTACGAACTTAAAATGATGTTACGAAACTGAAAATAATATTATGAACTAAAAATTATATATAATGAACTGAAATTATATTACGTTCTATACAATTAATGTTATTATGAAACTGAAAATGATAATTTGACTAGAAATATGAAACGTGGAATCAAAATATGATTTTTGGAATTGTAAATAAGATATTTCTTCAATATATGATAAAATTACACCAAAATGTTATTAACTAAAATGTGCTAATTTTGAATGAAAAATTATTTAAACTAAATAAACTAGAATTATTTGAAAAAATGAAAAATAAAATTGGAAAATAATTTTTCACTGTTCTCCCAATCAATTTTTTTAATTTACCTCTTACCAATCTAAGGTCTCAGAAATAAGTTTATATTTTTAGATTAAATCTATATAGATATTCACACCAAAATTCTTTAAATATGTGTAACTATTGAGAATAATATTATATAATAACACTCACTTTATATAGTAATGACCATTAATTTCCATATTGCCACATCAGATTAAAAAAATAATCTACAGTATATTTTTTTAGAAAGAGGACCTAATTATTGTTCCAACAAAATTTCCAATACTTTTATTAGTTTTAGTAAAGGAACTGTCTTGTTAAATCCTATTCCAGTTGCAGAAGCTAAACAAGTTAAGTATACAGAGAACCAGGAAATATAATAAGAATACTTTACCGCTATTTTTAAAGTAAATTATGACGTCAGAATTTCACTCTGAAATAGTCGTGTTTTGTTGCAAAAAAATCCCGCGAAATTGAATTTGACCAATAGGAGAGCGGTTGTGCTGCGTTCACGCAAAAAAATACGAAATACGTTATAGCTTACTTTTGAAATATAGTGGCTAGGTACTTGGTTGGTATCATAAATATAAATTCACTACGGTGCAAATATACAATATTGATTATTAAAGTTATTACAGAGAGAATTATCATGATTAACATCTAGTAATATGTAATAAATATCAACTAAGACAAATTGAAACTCAAATTGGCCCCATTTCGTTGTAGCATCATATATATAACAAGTTGAAACATGTTGTAACAAGTTGAAACATGTTGTAACAAGTTGAAACATGTTGTAACAAGTTGAAACATGTTGTAACAAGTTGAAACATGTTGTAACAAGTTGAAACATGTTGTAACAAGTTGAAACATGTTGTAACAAGTTGAAACATGTTGTAACAAGTTGAAACATGTTGTAATAAGTTGAAACATGTTGTAACAAGTTGAAACATGTTGTAACAAGTTGAAACATGTTGTAACAAGTTGAAACATGTTGTAACAAGTTGAAACATGTTGTAACAAGTTGAAACATGTTGTAACAAGTTGAAACATGTTGTAACAAGTTGAAACATGTTGTAACAAGTTGAAACATGTTGTAACAAGTTGAAACATGTTGTAACAAGTTGAAACATGTTGTAACAAGTTGAAACATGTTGTAACAAGTTGAAACATGTTGTAACAAGTTGAAACATGTTGTAACAAGTTGAAACATGTTGTAACAAGTTGAAACATGTTGTAACAAGTTGAAACATGTTGTAACAAGTTGAAACATGTTATAACAATTTGAAACATGTTGTAACAAGTTGAAACAGGTTGTATAGAAAATGAACGCACACCATATCCCCGTCCTGTCACAAGTTCTGCCCTCTTTTTGTGACGTCATAATCAGCCAAATGATTAGACATAGTTTATAGGCGGAATATTTACTTTTACCCTATTTTTGTGTACTGTTGGCAATTTCGAGGGAACATTTGCATGATAAACTGAGCTGAAACTAAAGAAAGAGTCTAGAAATAAGTGAAAGATTTTTGAGCTGTGGAAGAATGGAAAAAAATTAAAGTGAGAAGCAAGAGGGCGAAGATGTGCTGATAAAAGGAACATTTCTATGTTTTTTTGAATAAGAATATAAATAAACCTTTTACTGGTTTGTATGTCAAATATCTTAATATTATTAATGATATTTATTGATAATAAATTCATGTTTAATTTCACACCATAAACTTTTAAATATTTAAAAAGGAAAATATTTTTGCCTCACAGTTTGCACAGAATGTCTTTTGATTTAAATTATTTGATTAACTGAAAAGCTAATCTATTGAAAAGAGATATCACACAACGGTTTAATATTTCATGAAATAATAAGAGTATCTTATTCTTAAATTACCATTAGTTGTTGCAAAATGTACCTGTGAAATGTTATTGAAATTTTCAACAATAGATTTGTTCAATCAAAAATTGAATTTTTTTTCTTCAAAAAATTCAAAATTAATGAATTACTTTTTATGTTATTGAAATGTATCACATAAATAACCAGTGAAATGTAACACATAAAGTACCAGTGAAATGTATCACATAAAGTACCAGTGAAATGTATCACATAAAGTACCAGTGAAATGTATCACATAAAGTACCAGTGAAATGTATCACATAAAGTACCAGTGAAATGTATCACATAAAGTACCAGTGAAATGTATCACATAAAGTACCAGTGAAATGTATCACATAAAGTACCAGTGAAATGTATCACATAAAGTACCAGTGAAATGTATCCCATAAAGTACCAGTGAAATGTATCACATAAAGTACCAGTGAAATGTATCACATAAAGTACCAGTGAAATGTATCACATAAAGTACCAGTGAAATGTATCACATAAAGTACCAGTGAAATGTATCGCATAAAGTACCAGTGAAATGTATCACATAAAGTACCAGTGAAATGTATCTCATAAAGTACCAGTGAAATGTATCACATAAAGTACCAGTGAAATGTATCACCTGGTTTAGGCTACAGCCCATTTCTGGCAAATATACCCATGTTTCGCAGTGCAATCCGAGTAGTCCATTTTGTAGCTATGGTTGATGGTCATGATGGTACATCTTTGGGTGGTGAGAGTTGCCAGGCCTATTCCCCAGAAGCCAGTGGGGGGAATCTCTGTTCCTGTTCCCATCCAGCGCCAGTCACCGTTAGCATCCATTTGTACGTCGTTGAAATACGAGTTGGAGGCAGCTAAAAGCGAAGAAAAAGTCATTTCAAGATACGAACTCTGAATTTAATATATAAATTTTTATGCTTATGAATTAATTTATATGTTTATAAATTAATCTTTTTCTACATGCATTTTGATGTATCTCCAAAATATTATTATAATCAAGTACAAAACAACAAACTAAAGTTTTCACGATTAATTTTTAGTAAATAGATATCAAATTTAATAATTTAAAGCTACAAATTTAACTACTAACACAATAAACACAATAGGTACGTTATTGTTTCCTTCGCAGAATGCGGGAAGGTCATATTTTCATCGGAATTTATTTATTTATCATCTTGTTATTCGCTTAACTTAAAAAGAGTTCAACCAAATTGCCTGAAATTTATTGAAACGATTGGTCCATGTCCAGTAACCTGTTGCTAGAATTTTGGGAGCGACCTGGTCAAAGGTCAAGGTCATGGTCAAGGCCATTTGCAACTCAATAACTCCAAAAGTGTTCGACCAAATTATCTGAAATTTGATGGGACGATTGGTCTATGTCCAGGAACAATCTGGTAGAATTTTTGAAGCGATCCGGTCAAAGGTTAAGGTCAAGGTCATTTATAACTCAATAACTCCTAAAGTATTGTACCATATTGCATGAAACTTGGTGGGACGATTGGTTATTATCCAGTTAGCAGCTTCTTAGATTTTGGGAGAGAACGGACAAAGCGGAGGCGAAGGTATGCGCTCTACCGAGTGCACCTACTCTAGTTTAAATTGTTTTTATAAACATGCAAGAGACAATATACTAAATTAAATAAAAGATAGCCTAATGGTCTTTTGAAAAATGAACACACGAAACTTAAACCCAATACTTCAAATCAATACTTTAAATCCTCTATCAACCCCCATGAATAGTTTCCTTATCTTTATTTGTCTGTCTGTCTGTCTGTGAAATGTCACGCTTTGAGTAATTATCAGAAATTATGCTAAATATTTTAACAGGTGGTAGCATGAATACCAAATCTTATATGAGTGCAATAAATGATTATTACTATAACTGAATTAGAAACTATTTAAAATCTACAGTTAAAGTTTATAAAAGAACTATTTGCAACATCTGCTATAAAATTTATATACTCTATCACTTATCAGTCATGTCTATGATATAATTATAATGTAATTGTCCTTTTTCAATTAATAACCTCAATTAAATCTGAGGATACGGACCAAAGTGTTCATAGTTAAATTACCAAAATTATTGATAGTGATGCAATTGAGAACATGTTATTCTTAACGGGTAAATACACTAGTAATTTAATAAAAGGAACTAATTAGCCGCAAATTCTCAGAACAAATATATACTGACTGCTAAATAAAAACTATTTAGGAAAATTTATCAAAAATTGTTATCCTGTTTTAAAGATGCTATTGTCAATCTAATTTCTGTGTGAGGGAAGTGATGCAGTTGGAAAAGTAGTGGTGATCGTTTCATCTTGGACGGAAGCCTTGGTGTTGATCGCCAGTAAAGATACGAATGGTTGATGTTGAATTTTGTTATCATATTTTTGAATAGGATGGTTGAGTCAATGGTTTAATCTTCAGGTCATAAATGTGATAGAAAAAACGTACTTGAAAGGGGCGAATTTGAGAAAGAAAACGAGCCTAAACCTATAAAACCTAGTAGTTTAACAGACCAACAGAAGGTGTACAGTTGATCTCTGAATATAGTGCTCCTATTTTTAAATTCGAAACAGTAGAAGGAACTGTTGTGGAGGATAGTTCATCAAATTTGTATAAATATATAGGAAATGATCGATATAAAGACCAGTATTTGGAAAGTTACGAATTGGATATATTTTTGAGTGACATGAGACGATGGATATGTTACATTTTTCATTGGAGGAAATATAGCTCTCTCAGTTCATAATTTTTTTTTATTATTCAATTAATCATTCATATATATTTATACACAGTACTAGTTTCCTAGACATCGTGATATATTCCCACGAGAAAGTGAAAGCAAAAAAAGAACATGAAACTTATCTTGCGAAAATCGATGTCTCATAATTAATTCAATTCAAATTTCCGTCATTGTGAATCTATCATTTGTAAAATCAGATCTATAAATGTCTAAATAAGTCATACCATTTTGTTGAAGGTATTGTACTAGGGCATTGTACTTTCCCTCGTGATCCTCAACAGCCACATACGCATTGTTTGCTGAGCAGCTTTGAACGGCCTCGTCAAAAGTCACGTTCTGATCAACAATCCAGAAGCAGCCAGCGCCATCCACCTTCTCGAACGGATAGTCACAGGGAGGAATTTCTGAAATATAAATTTTTGAACAAATATAAATTTTTGAACATGCATAAATTTTAACAAATTTTCTGATTCCTCATGCATTTCATCGATAAATCTAGAGTAATATTCCTATTTATTCTTTCTCGTTTTTGTGATCATATTTCGTCACTTACACTGAAAATGAGTACAGCTTTGCTGAACTTAAAATTGAGCTAAGTGTATGAAAAAATCTAAATTTTATTATAATTTGTGTTCTTCTTTGCCATACAATAACTTTTTATGTAAATATGAATAAGATGAATATATTTCAAGTCATAGTATAAACAGTCCAATAAATGTCGTCCAAAATCAAAGTAAATGGATGTAGTAGAAGCAATACTTATATAACCTTAACTGTTATAATATTAAAAATAACTAGGTTTTACTGATTCAAAAGTATTACAATTTATATTATTACAATTTGAATTATTTATTTTAAAATGATTTATTTTTTGTGATTTTAACTTATTTTCATTTCGTTAGGTGTTTATTTATATTCATATCACTCGGTACCTCAGATTTGGTGAGGTTCATAATTATTAACAATATAAGCAACTATTACTATTGAATAACTCAGTTGTTGAGGCAAGCATGGATAGTTTAGAAGACTAATAAGTTACTTAAATTAGAACTTTACACTGAATCAATATTGGAACGGGTGGAAAGTTATCAGATATCTAATACTACTATAATTAAGGATTTACTTGATACCATAACTTGTTATGAAACATATATTCATGAGTAGATTTAATATGCTAGAACTAGCTTATATGATACCTTCTTCACCCAGGCAGCTCCAATCTAGTGATGCATTGGCAACTTTTTTCAACTTTCCTGAAGGCATGACACACCTCGGCTTCTGGTAACAGACGGCCTTCCTTTGGAAAATGTGAACCGCCTTCAGGACACAAGTCAAGTCTGTGTGAGCCTCCACCTCCAGAAATGTTCCATCCGCCAAAACTCCATCGATGTCGTAAGGATAGTTTGGCCACTTGTCTCCACACAGGACTGGGGTAGCGGCAACCAACACCAAAAGTGCTTAAAAAGAGTGAAATTATGATCAGACTTCGATAGTATCTAAGTAGCAAAAACTGAATAGAATAGGAATCAGAATTTAAGTAGCAAAAACAAATTTGATATATATTTTCGAGACTGTAATTCCTGAGATTTATTTGTAATTGTTATTTTATCATACTATGTTATCAAGCAATATAGATTTTATCAATAGTCTTTGACTTAAAAAATCATTTTTTGAAGGTAACAATGTTCCTGTATCGCGGTGTAACATTGTCCCAATAATGTTGAGTTTATTTTTGGAGGAAAATTTCATTATTTTATTACTATAAATAGTAAAATTTGAAACATTAGACTACCTGCATATATGTACAAATATATATATATATATATTAATTATTTACTTAATACTTTAAGTCTAAGAAGTACTACTACTCTTGACTCTGATATCAAAATGAAACAATGGGTACAATTATCCATTTATGTATTGGAATTAAAATACAACAACATATAAATGATACCAGTTTGAAAATATAATTTAATGAAAATATTCCAGATATTAAATTTTTTCGTAATTATAATCAGGTAAAGAATACGTACCGAAAGTGAGCATTGCTGTAATTTCTTTGGCTTGAGAATTGAAGAGCAGAACTACGATTGGGAGAAGCACTGTGAATACTGAAATAAATGGTATGATTATTTCTATTAGAAGAATTATTATTTACTAATATATTTTAATAATACAATAACTTCATTATAGGTTCTTATATGTAATTTGAATCGAAAGTTCATAATTAGCTATCATGGCGATACAAAATATATTATAAAATATTAAATAAATTTTCAATATAATTAAATACAGCCATCATTAACATTTTAGTTTTTTAAAACTTTTTCAATTCAAAGTATCGTATGATTTGATAATAAGATAATTCCAGAAGTTTGACTTTGGTGAATGGAAGAGATATGGGCGTGGCATAATATGGAATATGGATGGTCTTTTTAGAATTTATCTTGCATATCTTTTTTATACGTTACATGTAGATCAAAGAATAGCGCCAGGGTTACGCTCTGCAACTACAAGAGGAAATTATTACTCACTTTCTAGCGAAATTCAGGTTACCTTTTCTCTATGTTCTGTAGCTACAAAATTTGAAACGCAAGTGACAAGAAATAAAGTTCATTGGTATACGCACTGTCACGTTCATTGATTAATAAGTCTATTTACTTAAACTTAGGTTGGTAAGAAAGAAGAAGTTCTATAACAGTACACCATGTTCTATAACTTTGGTTAGAGTTAGTATGTGCAATTGTAGGTCATGAAAGTTTTAATTAGAGATGTATAGTAGGTTGATTATATTGATAAAACCATATCAAAAAGAACTCTATTAAATAATGGTACAAATGATATTATGCAATAGTATTTCTATTAGTGTATATTTGATAGTGTAGCCGTATAGATAACTTATTTATACTATAATAAGAGCTGTGTTCGTCTGTCTGTCTGTCCGTGAGTCACACTTTTATTATGAAAGACATATTAAAAAAAATCATATCATGACTAAGGGCTACAATAATATTGACACTAATAATTATTTAAAAAATAAAAATTCATGTACACAATGAAGTTTGTGATTGTGTGTTTAGAAGACATTGAAAAGGGGATATACAAAATAACAGTCTTACTTTAGTAAGTAATTAGTAAAGGGCCGTACACACGTAGGGTTTTTTAAGTCTTTCCACCAGACTCTTTACTAAGCTCCTCCTACTTTTTCCACAATATTCTTGAATATTGCGATAAAATTATTTGATATTTTATCATTTTTTCTTATATAATTCAAGAGTATTGTGGAAAAAGTAGGAGGAGCTTCGTAAAAAGTCTGGTGGAAAGACTTAAAAAACCCTACGTGTGTACGGCCCTTAAGAGTGAATATAGTTACACCGCATAGAACTTTATTAAATGAAACTATAGAAAAAAAACTTCAACTCACTACTAACTAAAGTTAGTATACAGAACTGTAGCATGACATTATTTGGTGAGTTACCTACTAATGTTTATTGGTTGCAAAGTTACTATCAGTTTCGTGTGGTATAGATTATTAACACCCTTACGGTATATTCTGGTTTGTATGTTTTGGAGTAACTAAAATGAATATCTTTGTTTCTAAAGAATGATACATTTCGTGTTAGTGAAATAGTATAAGATATCTCGGAAATTATTCGAGTACCATTATTTTAAATATTTTTTGTATATCAAATATATATTACGTATATCAAATATATATTACGTATATCAAATATATATTATGTATATCTTATATGATGATGGTGTATTTTTACTTCTAGTATTAAAGTTTTTAATTGTATAATGTCATGTACCTTATATCTCATCATAAGATTTAGTCTCATATCGTAACGTTACTTAGTAATTCTTTTTTATTTCTATTAGACCAAAGGTTATTTTTTGATGTAATTAAATAATGAATTTATAAGATTCACCAGTGCCTCATTTTGCCTTTTTAATTGTCTTTTTCGAGTAATCTTAAGATCTCGTTATAGGTAGAACTATAAATGAAAACGATATATTATATATGAATTTCCGTTTTTTTATTATTAAATGCTTATATTTTGATGTGCTGTTTAAATTGGAATTTAATACAATAAGATCTTCAATCTGATAATTTTGTTATACTGTGATGAACAGATAAAATATTTGTTGCTCAATAAACTAAATCATGATTATGCAATCATGAATCATGATTATGCAATCATGAATCATGATTATGCAATCATGAATCATGATTATGCAATCATGAATCATGACAGAAAATTTTCTAATGGAAGAATATAACTTATATTCAGTTAGAGTAAGTGAAATAAAGAGAGACTTTACCGTAGACTTAATTTTGTCTTAACTCTTATGATAATAAAACAAAATAATAAATTATTTTTATAGTACGAATTGTATGCAGAAGGATTCTTATAATAAATAAATTAGATAAGTATTTCCGAATTTGTCTTCTACAATTATCTCATTTACTTTCTGTTAAAGTATTTTGATGAACTACAGTTAAAGCTCGTACAGCGGACGATCTTTAAACGGATACCCCACCCATCACAAAGACAAAAATTATCCGTTCTACCAAACATGCAGCTAATACAACCACCTATTTATATAGTTTAACAAATAGTTTATTCGTCTATCAAGTATCTATTCATGATGTTATTCGGAGGCATTACAATTTACAATCAACACTTAATGTATTGTTTTCCAGATTTTCAGTATTTTTATTTTGTTACCCTTTTCCGCCACATTTTCTTTGATTAGTAAAGTTCCATGGCTATTAAAAAGAGGGTTAACTATTCTATATTAAATTGCTATATATACTTTATTTATCTATAGCAAAAAAAATAAGAATCTGGAAATGAAATAATTCACTTTTATTGTATTCAGTATAATAAAGAATTATTAAATATGATATGATGTATGTTAGTTTGCATGTACGTCGTACATAGATATCAATGTAAGTGAAGTTAAAAAATATTATCATTTTTTTATCATATTTTATAGTACTTTAGGCGACAGGTATACCTACCTTACTATTTCGTACATTTATATAACTAAGTTATATAAATATTATGAGATTTTCGGTGAATTTTTCATTTAATAATAATATGAGATTGCTTACCTTATGGTACCGTTTCTTTGTAATGCTGTTAAAGAAAACTTACAAAGTTTAAAACCCGATCTGAAGTAATTTTCAGCTAGTATAACGCCCACCATGTACTGTCCGTTGTACGAGCTTTCCCTGAGTATTCAATATTCAAAAACTTTTGTTAATGAACTTTAAATTTTTTCATCTACTATTATCTCCAAGAAGATTAAAACTTTAAATAAGTACTCATAAAGTACTTTAAAGCACAGTAATATTAGATTAAATAATTATATTGTTCATATCAAAAGTTATTGATAGCTGAATATAACTAATAAAACTCTATAACATAATGTGAGTGAAATAGTTCTAGAGAAATTCTTTGATTCGTATGCACTATTTAAATTATGGAAACTCAAATTCGTTAAATTTACTATTTAAATTAACAGCAAGTTCACAGCCTCAAAAATGATGAAGATTATTTATCCTTCTCTCAATGATTGCTCAATGTTATAAGATTAAAACTCTCAAATGGTTTCAATCAAGACTCTGATGTTTTAATAAAAGTATTATTAATTATTATTGCACAGTGAGTGTTAATAATATTACAGTATTAATCACCGTGAGTTAGTAAAATATTAACGTTCAATTCACATTTTGTTATTGCCACGGATATAGAATGATATATTAATTAAGTGGTGTCCATAAATAAATATGTTAAAAATAAAAAAAATCGTTAATAAATCAATCATCTAAATTGTGTCACTATTAAATGGCTGATTCACACATCACCGATATCCGTCCGGGACGTCACCGGTCAGTGATTTTTTTATCACTGAGGAGAGCCGGTACTGTGTGAATATGTCCGTTGAAATTAATGTAACGATATATTTTTTCACTGACACTGAATCACTGAGAGGAGAGTGACGGAGACGGACCAGTGACGTGCCGGACGGATATCGGTGATGTGTGAAGCAGCCTTAAAGGGCCGTACACACGCATGGTTTTTTAAGTCTTTCTACCAGACTTTTTGCTAAGCTCCTCCTACTTTTTCCACGAGAATATAAGAAAAGACAACTGAAATATATAACAATTATATCGTTTTTTTCTTATATTCTCGTGGATAAAGTAGGAAGAGCTTAGCAAAAAGTCTGGTGGAAAGACTTAAATAACCCTACGTGTGTACGGCCCTTTAGAGAGAGTAAATTTCTCCAGAAATGTCAGACTGAATGTCACAAAAAAGTTACAATTTATTGATCTTAACACTCACTGCGAAAAATACAATATAAATTCTTCCCTACCTATGTTTCACCGTAAAATAAAGAATTTCTAACTCCTCTTTTCACAATTTTTTCTATGTTTCATTGAGGTAAAACTAATATAATTGTCTGGATACAAAGTTTGCACGTGCGCATTGTCACATTCATCTTTTAGCGTGAATATTAGATATAATTGAGGAATTGGTTCGACAAACTTATTTCTAACTGAAATTCGGCAAAATGATTTTTATCTGCAATGCTTAAATGTGTGGATGTGTGATAGAATATGAAAAAGTTTTAGAACAGTATGCTAGTTTCTATAAATAATTGATAATATGGCCAATTTAATGCATAAAAGTTTGAAAAAATATCAGGAAATATGAATTGTAAAGAAAGGTAATAATATGGAAAATGAAATGATCAAAAAGAACTATATAGAATATCGAATTAAAAATATCATACAACAGTATTGCTATCAAAAATAGAAAAAAAATTATACACTACTTCTAAATTAACAGAATAAATAAATATCATGAGTTATTATCATGAGTAACAGAAAACTATTATTCTGTATAATGAAGTTATTGATTTCGTTTTTATAAAGAGCTACCTGAAGAATGTATGAATTAAAACTCTTTCTACTTGAATAACAGTTCCCAAAGTATTTTTACAACTAAAAAAGAAATATAATTAATATGAATATGAATTAATATGAATAGACATATTCAATGTAAGTATGAGACTTAAAATGAAATTTTTATAATATTTATCATATTGATTAAAAAAATATTTTATTAATTTACCTATAAATACAAAGTTTTTACATGGTTCCCCCATCCAAAATATAATTTAGAATTTTAAGAAGCTGGTCAAATGGCTCAAAAACGACCCATCTTAATATGCTAAAATGTGTTCTTCAAGTGCTTACAAAATCTATCAACTACAAAAATAAATGTATCACCTCTTAAAAATTTCATAAGAGAATACATTAACCGCTTTAATAATTCTTATGTTAATATAAAGTCCTAAGTATTAGTAGCCATCATATGCATTATAAATAATGTCTCAGCCCTACTTTTAATCACTACAACACTGCAATAGTTTTCTTTTATTTCATCTTGGTACATATAAAACTTTATTTCAGTGTATTGACGCATGTAAGTTGTAGGTAAGTTATAATTGTTGCAGTGACTTGTATTCTTTGAATTAAGGTCAGGTCAAAGCCCTTTTTATTTACGGAGGAGAATTGAAGCCAATAATTGGTGGCAGAGTTATATGTACTAGTTAGGCAGTAGGCACTGTTACGCTAATATTAATAAATTGAGAAAAATAGTTTTGCCTTTTGACAGTAAAATATAATTGGATCAACAGTTGAATCGAATTTGAGTTGCCGATTGAACAGGTGTGAAATATTGGAATGTCTATTCTTAAGAAGGTAGTGATTGAATTAAATATATTTAATTATAGTTATATCATTATTAAATTGTCGAATTAAATATATTATTTTAAATGTGGTATTTGTGGAATAATAGTGGTAAAAAGTATTATTTATAACACCGTATTAATACGTTTATACATTAAAATATAATCACCTTATATAGTATATACTAATACACAGGTTGAATTTTTCTGTCTGTTGGTTAATGGCAAGAAAAATGTCACGGTTTACATTTAAGATATAATTTAATTTCATGACCAAAATAATTGAATAATAGAAGTATCCGGATAACAGAAAATCCAGAAAACAGAAAATATACAAAATAAAAATCATGGAATAATATTGTAAATTATGAAGTTCATTAACTAATTATAAAATAATTTACATCATAAATTTGATAATATAATCAATAGAGAGCTCTCATATAGAGATCCGGAATCCAGCATACGACAGTTTGTAATAAATTAAAAGAATCACTCCGTTCTTGATAGTTTATCTTCTTAATAAATCTTCTAACTAAATTTTTTTCTTCAAATTATCAGCTTTAGGTCGTTTTTATTTATTTTTTAGAATTCTTAATGGACCGTACTTGAGAGTTAGAAAAAAAAGAAATTTTCTATTTGACTTTGTTGTCGAATGAACTTCTGAATCAATTATTGAGACAGATTAATAAAACGTTACTTAATCGTTATTTGTAAATGTTAACTTATTTTAAATACAAATAACTGAATGATTTTGACAATCTTTCGATATAAATATAACATATATGTAATTAATTAGTCTTATTGAATAATTCATTGAAAAGATTATAAATGTTCTAAAACCAACCAACCAGAAAAAAATATTTGTCCTTATTTCTCTCGAAACAGACAGAAAATTTTGATTTATATCAGAATTTGTAACTAATTAAATTCATTCCATAATATTAATTGAAATTTAAATAATGTCATAATATAAAATTAGTTCTAATCTATTTTTAAAGTAAAGTAATGAAATTATATAACTTACGTTCTAACGAAAATCGGGATAACTTTTTACTATGTTCTATCGCTGCAAAACTTGAACCACAATTGACTAGAAATAAAGTTCACAGGTACGCATTTTCACGTTCATCGAATGATATTACTTATAATTAAGGTATAAATGAGACGAAGAATATATTCCTAAAGAATAGTCGGCAAAATGAACATATCTGCAATGCTTATTATGAGTGGTTTGTTGATAAAAATGAAAAAGTTTTAGACAGTACACCAAGTTCTATAATTTTGTTAATGTTCACAATTATACGGCATAAAAGTTTGGAAAGATAAAGAGAAAGGAATTGTATTATAAGTTGCTGATAAGAAAAAACCTTATCATAAAGAAATGTATTGAATAAAGGTACAAATATTATCATACAACAGTATTACCATCGAAAATAAGAAAAAATAATAGACAGCTTTTAAAATAACAGAAAAACATCACAAATAAAAAGAATTCATATACATAATGAAGTTTAAAAATAAGCTTTTAAAGACATAAAATATAACCATTCTTACTTTTTACCTAGCAGTTCCCAAATTATTATTACGACTGAATAAGAAATATAATTAATAATAGGAGGACATATTAAAATTACAATATGAGAATTAACTCAATTATATAGGAAGTGTTTTAAGTATTAAATGTTTAGTATTTAACTATTTTTCGATATCTCCATCTATTAATAACATAATGTAAAAGTATTCCATATATTACTACGATAACACTAACGTTATTCACCAAAAATATAAAATACGAATTATATAATTTTCACATTCTATTTTAAAATAGGCCGTGTCAGTCGGTCAAAATGCGATAAACAGACATTTCATCAATAGGGCCTCATAAAGTTGGGGTGTAAATTAAAGTAAATTCACCAAGAGTGAATGGTAATCTATATACTGTGATAAAATAAGCAGTGTCAGTCGGTCTGATTGTCGATTTGAACAAACCAAAACTTATTGTTGATTTCTCAATTCCATGGTATTTCAACGTGTTAAGTTAGTTATTAATCATTTAATTTGGTGAGTATTTTACCAAATTGATGAAGAAATATTGTTTTTGTTCCGTCTAAATACTTGTTTCACCCAGTGTATATGAAATTAAAGAAAAATATAATTCATAGAATAAGATCTTTCCAGAAGGAGAAATGACATAACTCGGTGAGCTACAAGCATTTTTTTTTGTTTTTGTATTGTTTTTTCAGCTCTGTTACTGATGATGAAGTTTCCAATCCGAAAATTTAAATATTGATATAAATTTCAACTTTAAGTTTGAATTATCTTTTCCAAATTATTAGCTTAATATATGACGATCAGACAGACTTATATGTTGATTCGATTTCTTTTTAGATGATGTACAGATATTGTACAGGGTGGCGCAAAAAAAGGAAACCCATTTTCAAACTAGTTTATTTCACAAACTATCAAAGCTAGAAATTTTCTAAAAACAACATTTTATTCCCTTACTTTTTCTGCATCTATCGTGAAAATCTGTTTAAGTTAAGACAAAGAATAAATATCCTGCAGCGAAATAAAAAAAGGTAAATAAAAATGGCTTACGCGAGGACGAAATATACGAAAAAAATGTCAATAGGTATAATTCATTCTATATTGATGTATAAACGTTAAATTATATTACTTTCTTTAACAAAAAAAGACAATAAAAACCTTAATTATCATTTGAGAGTTAATGTTTGATATAAAATTGATTTCTTTAATAAAATCAGTTCGCCGTTAATTTGTATCTCTTACTCGATTCCTCAAAATGCAGCTTTCAAAAGAACAAAGTTTTTGTTGTGACAAGTAACTTAAACACTGAAAGATTTAAACAGGTTCAACCTCATTTTGAACATCGCTTTCAGGAAAGATTTTCTCCAAGTATAAAGCCATATTTACTAATGTTAATAAGTTCATAACTGAAGAATCCACTTTATTTTGAACAAAAAGAGATTAGGTCGCAGGAGAACAGAACGAACACATGAAAAAATTAATCTTATTTATGAGCAAATTATTGAGAATCCAAAAATATCAATCAGAATGAATGAATTAGACATCACTAGAGGCACATTCGAACAAATTGTTAACCACAATTTGAGATATCATCCTTTCAAGAAGCAAGCAACTCTTAGAACTGATTTACCGCACAGTCTAAATGTATCAAAACGGTTTCTGCAAAGAAATGCTCGTTTTGTAGAAATTATACCTATTATGAAGTCTTTTTCAATTTTTCGTCCTCGCGCAAGCCCATTTTATTTACATTTTTTCAAATCTCTGCAGGATGTTTAATTTCATTCGTGAGTTCAACAGATTTTTATGAAAGTTGCAAAAAACTATACGAATAAAACTGTATTTTTAGAACTTTGTTATCTTTAATAGTTGGTAAAATAAACTAATTTGAAAATGGTTTCCTTTTTTTTTTGCGCTACCCTGTATTGGGTGGTTAGGAAGTTTTATATCTGACTCAGTTATTTAATGTGCTTCAGAAATAATTATTAGAAACAATGTGTCGGATGAGACATTGGGAAAGTTACAAATTGATATTTGTTGGTGTTAACTTATTTTATCATATAAATAATAGAATCACTTTCTTTATATGATATTATGAATAAAATAACATATAAGGAGTAATAAAATGATTGCAAAACCAACCACCCAGAAAAAATGATTCTTTCTCTATTGAGTAGAAAACAGTTTGCTCAAATTTGGAATTTTATAAGAAATAGTAAGGAATTAGAATGATTTCATTATAGTATTCTCAATTTGAAATAATTCCTAATATATAATGATTTACAACATAATTTTTATACAGTAAAACAATGAATTTTACTCACTTTTTAAGATATTTAGGATAATTTTTCTCTATGTTCTCTTGCTGCGAAACTTGGACCACAATTGACTAAAAATAAAGTTCACAGGTATGTCGTTTTCACGTTCATCGATTAATGTGAATATTAACTATAATTAAGGTATAATTGGAAGAAACTTTTTATGTTTTTTGGTATAAGTTAATATTCACAATTATAGATCATAAAAGTTTGAAAAGATAAAAAAAATGAATTGCAACGTGATTTTACATGTGAAAAACACATTATCAAAAAGAACTTTTATAATTTAGTGTTATATATAATATCAAATAATAGTATTATTATCATGAAATAGGAAAAATTAATATAGACGCTTTATAAAATATTAGATTAAATATTACAAATATCATATGAAGATATAATTATTATGCATAATGAAGTTAGTAGTGATTGCAGGTTTGAATTATTTGAACGATGAATAAATAAACTTTCTTACTGTGTTCTTAAAAGTTCCCTAATTATTAAATAAAAAATATATTTAGTACTAGTTTTCGAACTATCTTTTTAAGAAATACGTACCCCACAGAATGTTATATAAAATTATAGTACAATAACTACACATTCAAGGTGCAGTTAATATACAGGATTGAAACATGACATAATTTGGTGAGTTACAAGCTAATGTTTGTAGTTCATAATTAGTGATTGCAGTTTTTAATAGTAACTTGTCCAATTGGCAAATAAACTCTTTTAAATTATGCGTATAAGTTCATTAATAATTACATAAAAATATATTTAGTACAAGTAGACATTTCAAATTTTACTTTTCGAGCTATCTTTTTAAGAAATACCCCATAGAACTACCTATGTTACATTAAATTATAGTACAATAACTACAAATTCATGGTGCAGTTAGTATACAGGATTGAAACATGACATAATTTGGTGAGTTACAAGATAATGTTTGTTATCAGTCAAGCGATATCTCTTATCAATGTTTCGTATTTCCGAAGCAATCATAAAAACATTCAGGGTACATTCTGAGTAAGTAAAAAGAGTATCTTAGTATCTAACGAATGATTTATTTCGAGTTAGTGAAATTATATAAAATATCTCGGAATGATATATCAAGTGTCATATTCTCATATCTCATCATAATGTCATATTGCAACGTTTATTGGTAACTCTTACTCTCATATCGTAAAGTAAAACGGGCTTTGTAGAGAGCAGGACTGTCTTCAGTGCTTGAGCCTTCTGCGTTTGACAGGAAAGATGGGAAGCGCCAAGATGGTATTACTGTGTTTCCTTAAATGAATGGAAAGAGGCTGATTTAGGTTTGTACATATTTGTACACACCTCAATGATTCCGCAGTTGAGCCTGGATTGAGGCTGCGGAGAACCATAAGCATCAGAAATACTCCGCCTCTGGAGATGCTTACATATTTGAGCCAATTGCTATAGAGACCACAGGAGCGCACGACAGTACGACCTCGTCAATCATGAAATCCATAGTTAGAAGCCTTGTTGAGACAACCAACGATCCAATGGAGTCTTATTAATCCCTCCTTACGATCTCATTCGTAAGTTCGTGAAAGAATTTCCTTTTTATGTGTAAGCTTGTGTACGTAGACAACAAATAACTATTTTTACTGCAGATACTGAATGATAGGCGACACTGCTGTTCAATTAACATCAAGGATTTAAGGTTTATATTTCTATATTTTGCTCTTATTTGGTTTGAAGAGGTCTTTAAAACAATTTTTGGAAGGCCAATAAATAATTATTTTATTCAGTGCAATATTTCGCTTTATTCAATTAAAGCATCGTCTGGTTGTAAAGGCACAACAAATAAGAAATTAAATACATTTACTCATATTTTTATATACGGTATATATAAAAAAGGGACAGCCACTGGCAATTTTCTGTTTATTAAACTGTTAAAGCTAAAATTGAATATTTAAAAAGAATTTAATTTCCGATGATTAAAGTTACAGCAAAACCTCGTAGTAGACCAGAGTTACGTTCCAAGTTTTTTTTATTGTTTTATTACATTGTTTTATTTATAAATTGTTTTATTACAAAGTAGCATTATCATTAAATTAAGAACTATTGACATAGTTTTTGAAATAGGTTCGTGCTATTATATATAAAAAATTGTATAATTTTCTTATCTGGCTGTGACATGAACAATTGCATATTGCCATTTTTTCGGGGTAACTTTTATTTGGTTAATTTCATGTTGTTTATTGTAAAATCGGAAATATGACGTAAAATTAGGAAATATTGTTTTATTTACAACTTAAAGTATATATAATTATTATTTATTATACGAAAAATAATGAAACCTTAACTATATTCACAAGCAAATGTGACTTATGAGAATGGCATGATTAATGAATGATAAAGTTTCTATGATGGGGTATAAAATAGATAAATTTTAGGACATCATTTTCTTTAATAATGACCATATTTTCCGAGTATAGAACTTCATTTTTAGAACTATTAGAATTATTTTTTAAGCGCTATTTTGACTAGTTTCGTTAGAACTATATATCCGGGCTCTAATTATCAGTGTTAGATATATGTAGGATATTCTCTCGTACAGGTGATGTCATCGGTGTTAGTTGTAATTCGATTTTTCGCTAAATAGAGTTTATATTATTTTAATTAAGTCAAGTTTTTAAATAGTTGTTTCTTGTATACAATCAAACAATGAATACATTAAATTAATATATCAGATCCTGAAGATGACTTCAAACAATCCAGGAGAATGGATTATGTATTATGGCACACCTGTACTATGACTCACGTCACACAGTCACCTGTGCTATGACTCACGTCACACAGTCACCTGTGCTATGACTCACGTCACACAGTCACCTGTGCTATAACTCACGTCACACAGTCACACAGTCACCTGTGCTATAACTTGTGTTTGTTATATAGCAGTGATAGCACAGTGCTGGTAGCTTATATCGGAAACTAAAATAATTGAATTTGTATCATTTTTCATGTATGATAGCAATGAAACGATGCAGCTTAACGGACCTATATTATTTACGTCATCCTTTATGTATTCTCTTTTTTGATTAATAGAATGTTCTACCCTGGAAACGTTAGTTAATGTTCTGTGAAATAAATATATAGTATATAAAGAGTGATGACTGTGCACATAGTGCTATTCGTACGGAAAATTGATGCAAGAGTTGTAAGGGACTGTACGTTAAAAACAGCTAGGCCAAACCAATATAATTTGTAACAGATGAAACTTATATGTTTCAAAAATCATTTCCTTGATTGCTGGAATAAGTATTATACAATATACATTTTAAAGAATTTTTTTTTTATTCAAGCCTATACGAAGGTATGGCTTGAAGGCTGTTTAGCCTTCATAACCTCTAGATTCTAGAATAATTCATTATTCTTAAAAATAATATATCGAAACAAATTATCTATACTTATTTTAAAACTATTCAAACATCGTCTTAAGAAAATGATATAAAATATTATATACTTTCAATACAAATTAAACCAAGAAGAAATTTTGTAATTTCGTAATACTATTTTAAAATAGTCCTCTAACATGCCAAACTTTATTAATAAAATTGTGAAATTGGTTCACTGTTCAATGTCTATCACAGACGAGGCATAATTGTTTATGAAGTTTCTCACAATGGAGAATATATCACACGGTAACACACCTGCGTACTAAGTTACCTGAGACAAATTTCACATGGAGTTCAATATACTAAGTGTGTATTGAACAAGTATTTGCCATTGAAACCTATTTGCTAGAGAAATAAAAGAGAAGAAAAGTTACTAAACCTAATTAGCAGATAATTTCTCATTTTTAAAATAATCAATTCATTCTTTCTTATTCAGAATAAGAAAAATGTTTACTTATCTAAATATTGTGATAAATTTTTTGCTGAAGAATTATTCATAACAGTTCTTAAAATTAGGATATGAATTTTCACAGAATATTTCGATTGCAAATACAAATACTAATAATTGATATTATTGTAACTGTGTAATAAATTTTTTTATTGAATGAATTGTATTTAATTATAGATTACAGGAAAGTTCTCGCACTTAATTCACCGCCGGAAAGTTTTCGCACTTAATTCACAGACGGAAAGTTCCTAGCACTCAATTCACCGCATGGTAAGTTCAACGCAACTAAATTCATCGTCTGGTAAGTTCACCGTGACTCAATTCTCCGCGTGGTAAATTTCAATTTAAAGGACCTCTCCATTCCAAATAAAAAATTTCGTGAATTGATTTAAATTTGTAAAATGTAAGGTCATTAAACAGTTAGCAGAATAGAAAATTAATCATATAAGAAATATTCACATTTCACTTTAACTCTTTCTAAGATTCATTGGAAGAACAAGGCTGCATTCTAACTTATCATGGGTAATCTTAAATTTGATGGTAATTTAGGTGTTCACTTTTACAGGTACCTAATGTTTTCTAGGGTAATGGTATTTAGATAGCGGTATAGGTAGCCATTTATAATATGTCTAAAAGCTTTATTATAGTTCTGAATTTTTCAAGATTCAATGGATCCTTTTTCTTCGCATTAAATTCTGAGGTTAGAAGTGAAATCACAATAATAACTTAAACTATATATTATTATAAGAATATAGAACCAAATTGTAAATGATTTGCAGTTTTGTAATCAGTAACTTTAGCTCTAATGAATAGAGTAATATAACAATAAAAGTGGAGCGGACCGGGTAATCAAGGTAAAGAAAAGGTTCGACCTCTGTTATTATTATAATTGATAGAGAACTCATTCAAATACTTTGTACATTACGTCTAAATTCTAAAACATTCATCATATATTCAATTTATTTGTAGATGTGGCAATAAAATGACTTTAGATTTGCATTTCTTCCAAATTTGAAAGATGAATTTATGTAGAGCTTTTAAGTGTAACAGCGTAGGTAGTTTCCATAAACAAATGTTTAACGTGCAGATGAGACTCCTTTCTAAACATTATTTATAGTTTCATACAAAAAGGACTATAATGTAAGCATTATATAGTGAACTGAACTTCACACAATTCTCTCCTTTTTATTAAAACTTGTGAGTATTATTATCTAATTATTATACAGCTCAACTACACTATCATTTTCTATGCGTAATGTTTTTTTTCATGTAGCTTCATTTAAGAAAAACACTACTTCTTTCAAAGGCCTGGGAATGTAGTTGCTTATGACATCTCGTAATTTTTGTGTAAGTATAAGCTTATACGTTTTGATTGTTAAATAACCAAATATTATCCCAGAAAAATTAATGTCGAGACAACAATCGCTATATAAAATATATTATATCACATATCCAGTAATATTATTTCAATATAGTCATGTCCCTATATATTTTCTTTGATTAGAAAAGCTCAATAAATATTCAATGAGACGTGTAATTGATGATTCGGTTGCTGATACATTTGTTTTATTGTAAGTTCGTTGTATTACTGTAATATATTGAATTAAATTGTTTGCGAAGAACTTGCCATGCGGGGAATTGAGTTGCGAAAACTTACCATGCGGTGAATTGAGTAAGAAGAACTTACCAAGGGATGAATTGAGTGCGAAGAACTTTCCATGCAGTGAATTTAGTGCGAAGAACTTACCATGCGGTGAATTGAGTGCGAAGAACTTACCATGCGGTGAATTGAATGCAAAGAACTTACTATGCGGTGAATTGAATGCAAAGAACTTACTATGCGGTGAATTGAATGCAAAGAACTTACTATGCGTGAGTTGAGTTGCGAAAAACTTACCATGTGGTGAATTGAGTTGCGAAGAACTTACCATGCGGTGAATTGAGTTGCGAAGAACTAACCATGCGGTGAATTGAGTTGCGAAGAACTTACCATGCGGTGAATTGAGTTGCGAAGAACTTACCATGCGGTGAATTGAGTTGCGAAGAACTTACCATGCGTTGAATTGAGTGAGAAGAACTTACCATGCGTTGAATTGAGTGAGAAGAACTTACTATGCGTTGAATTGAGTGAGAAGAACTTACTATGCGTTGAATTGAGTGAGAAGAACTTACCATGCGGTGAATTGAGTGAGAAGAACTTACCATGCGTTGAATTGAGTGAGAAGAACTTACTATGCGTTGAATGAGTGAGAAGAACTTACTATGCGTTGAATTGAGTGAAAAGAACTTACTATGCGTTGAATTGAGTGAGAAGAACTTACTATGCGTTGAATTGAGTGAGAAGAACTTACCATGCGTTGAATTGAGTGAGAAGAACTTACTATGCGTTGAATTGAGTGAGAAGAACTTACTATGCGTTGAATTGAGTGAGAAGAACTTACCATGCGGTGAATTGAGTGAGAAGAACTTACCATGCGTTGAATTGAGTGAGAAGAACTTACTATGCGTTGAATGAGTGAGAAGAACTTACTATGCGTTGAATTGAGTGAAAAGAACTTACTATGCGTTGAATTGAGCGAGAAGAACTTACCTATGCGTTGAATTGAGTGAGAAGAACTTACCATGCGGTGAATTGAGTGAGAAGAACTTACCATGCGTTGAATTGAGTGAGAAGAACTTACTATGCGTTGAATTGAGTGAGAAGAACTTACTGTGCGTCGAATTGAGTGAGAAGAACTTACTATGCGTCGAATTGAGTGAGAAGAACTTACTATGCGTTGAATTGAGTGAGAAGAACTTACTATGCGTTGAATTGAGTGAGAAGAACTTACCATGCGTTGAATTGAGTGAGAAGAACTTACCATGCGTTGAATTGAGTGAGAAGAACTTACTATGCGTTGAATTGAGTGAGAAGAACTTACTATGCGTTGAATTGAGTGAGAAGAACTTACTATGCGTTGAATTGAGTGAGAAGAACTTACCATGCGGTGAATTGAGTGAGAAGAACTTACCATGCGTTGAATTGAGTGAGAAGAACTTACCATGCGTTGAACTGAGTGAGAAGAGCTTACTATGCGTTGAATTGAGTGAGAAGAACTTACTATGCGTTGAATTGAGTGAGAAGAACTTACCATGCGTTGAATTGAGTGAGAAGAACTTACTATGCGTTGAATTGAGTGAGAAGAACTTACTATGCGTTGAATTGAGTGAGAAGAACTTACTATGCGTTGAATTGAGTGAGAAGAACTTACTATGCGTTGAATTGAGTGAGAAGAACTTACCATGCGGTGAATTGAGTGAGAAGAACTTACCATGCGTTGAATTGAGTGAGAAGAACTTACCATGCGTTGAACTGAGTGAGAAGAGCTTACTATGCGTTGAATTGAGTGAGAAGAACTTACTATGCGTTGAATTGAGTGAGAAGAACTTACCATGCGTTGAATTGAGTGAGAAGAACTTACTATGCGTTGAATTGAGTGAGAAGAACTTACTATGCGTTGAATTGAGTGAGAAGAACTTACTATGCGTTGAATTGAGTGAGAAGAACTTACCATGCGGTGAATTGAGTGAGAAGAACTTACCATGCGTTGAATTGAGTGAGAAGAACTTACCATGCGTTGAATTGAGTGAGAAGAACTTACTATGCGTTGAATTGAGTGAGAAGAACTTACCATTCGTTGAATTGAGTGAAAAGAACTTACCATGCGTAAATTGAGCGTGATGAACTTTCCGGTGGGAATTGTAGGCGGAAAACTTTCCGAACACCCTCCCCCGAAACGGTACCTTTACCGGTCTTAAATTGACTGGTATTTAAGCATTAAAATATTAAATTGGTATTGAATTGGTTGCTTCCCGACTTCCTATCCAATTGTAATGGTAATTCGATAAGTAAATAATATTTATTTCATATACCTAGTTTTAATTAATAATTTCTGAAAAAGTTTTGTGTGATTTCTTAATGGTAATAAAACATAGATATCACTTTTTAATAAATATTATTTCATTGATAATAAAGTGATAACTAAATATAATTGGATATATAATATCGTATATGTGAGTCTATCAAAGAGAGGAGATAATGCCTATAGAAAACGAAAACGAAATATAAATAAAAGGGGAACTTCTATAGCAGTATAGTAAATGGATATTGTTGAAAAATATTTCTAAAATAATGATATTTCAACAATAGCATCACAATCACAGTATTACATTCCTTACTGATTTTTACAATCACGATAGCGCATGAGAAAGATGTTGATTTGAAACCAGTTTTTTTAAACTCTTCTATTTCTATCCTTATTAATACATACAGTGACCTGCAAATAATACTTAAACTTATAGAACACGTAGGTATAAAATTAAATTATAAACCAAACACAATAAAAAATGACCCTAAAACTAATAATATTGAATCGAATGCCTAGTACAGTATCTATTTACCTATTGCATATTAAATTGAAGTAACTTACTTTTGTGTGTTATTAAATTAGGCACTTCATGGAGAAAACAATGACTATTATGCTGGTATCTAAGTAGTTACTGAGGATGTGAGAAATGGTGAGCAAGCGGCTATCTCAATAATGAAATATTACACCGCGTAATGTAACAAGTATCGTCAAATTATATGACTAATAGAGGGGAAAATATGAAATGAAGGAGCGGAAGTATTGTGAATAAATTAAACTCAAAAAATAATAGCAACTGCGACAATCTCTGAAATTTATTTGTAGTAGTGAACGCGTACCGTTTAAAAATGACGGTAAATGTAATTTTATAATAACTGATAAAAAGTTTAATTTTTAAATATATAATTACTAAATAATCACAAGTTTTATCTCTTGAAGATATTTTTCGGCAATAGTACTAACTATTTCAATGAGAAATATTGTGTGTAAAAAATGGTAAAATATTGTCTTTAAAAAAAACATACGGAAGGTGGTCACAAAATTCAATATTTGTTTCAGCATCTCATCTTTTTTTTCTGATGATGAATAGACATCTGCTACTCTAAAGATTAAATACTAAAAATACCTATAACTTTGAAATTATAATATTTTATGATATTATATGATTTTATAACTATGATTATAATAATTTTATGACTATATAATATATTTCATATATGATAATATATTGTGCTAGCAACTATTGGATAAATATAATATAGTTCTAAAGAAATAAATAGAAATAATATTAATATTTTGTTTTCTAGCTATATAATATATAGTCATTTATTCTCTAATACATACACAAATACATTGATTTTAATTATGAGAATATGTGAATAGAATCAACCATATTATTCACAAGTTATTAAGATTAAAGAACAAAATTGATATGAAATACTTATGCAATTTATTTTTTATATAATATTTTTCTCAATAGATTATTTTTTAGAAAAAATTTAACTGAAATTTTTGGAGTTTTCTCTAAATTGCTCAACAATTTGATACTAAGAGTCCTGTATAATAATTTATTTGTACAAGGAGATACAAATAATATTAGAATTTTTTCTTCTTTGTCATCGATTACAGTTGCTTATCTAAATCTCAATTTTGTTTGTTTTGTTGTTGCTGTTAATTGCCTCCGTTCGTCCTCATCCGTGATGGACAGGAGATTTGTGGGGGACTAAAGGAAACCCCATCAATTGATAACTTAACTTCCGCCTAAGATAGGGTCCAAAGGTACAACAGTAAGTGGATGTTGTGTGTAGTCCTTTGCCGTTGTAGGGATCAAGATCGGCAAGACAAGATCACATCGATCCGAGTCCTATCTCCAAAGACTGTGTATGTAAAAAAGAAAACTGGTGGCCACATCTCATACAGGGTAGGCTGACTCTATATCACCGAGACATGTGCCTCTCTTGCCCTCATCTAGCCCCTTGGATCTTTTTAAGGGGAGATAAACTAAAAGAGTTTTGTGTAAAGGCGATGTGTATGTGTTTCTGGAGTGATGTGTTGATTGATGAAGGAAGTGGTGAGGAGAAGATTGTCTGTAGTGTGTGTAAGGTATTTTGTTTTGTTTGGGTGTGTGGTGTACTCCGCTCTGTTTGAATGTAGTATTGTGGAATGTGGATATGAAGCTCTTGAGTGGAAATATAAAAGTGTGTCTTCCTCATCTATATGTGTGAGGAGACAGAAAGAACTCGTGTTTCTGTGTGTGGGTGTTGTTTGTGTACAACCGGTCTTTTTTGTTCGTTGGAGTATCTGAAGGTGGGTGTTGGAGATATCTGGTGGCCATTTTGTGAGGGTGTTGTTGAGTATTTGTTTGATGTACTGTTGTCTAAAACTTTTGATGAAAAATCATTGCGTAATATTGACGAGATTTTCACCAGTATCTACATAGGACTTTACGGCCGGGCTGTCCGTTTGAACAGCTCTGTCCAAGAAAGTAAAAGTATCCATCGCGAGTGCCTTTGAGATAGTTACATTCCGCAGTTTTGACATGCTCTACTGATCTGAATTCGGACAGAATGTGGCCTGACAAATTGATTGTTACGCCAATTCCCACCCAAATTCGATTAGCTGGGGATAATCTCACTATAGGGATGTAGAAATAACCATAATCCTGATCTGGAAATGAATAGAAAATACGAAATTGAAGGATGTTCGTATGTGTAAAATGTTCAGTCATTTAAAGAGTCGCTGCTGTCATATCAAAGAGTCACTGCAGTTATTTAAAGAGTCACTGCTGTCATATCAAAGAGTCACTGCTGTCATATCAAAGAGTCACTGCTGTCATATCAAAGAGTCACTGCAGTCATTTAAAGAGTCACTGCTGTCATATCAAAGAGTCACTGCTGTCATATCAAAGAGTCACTGCTGTCATATCAAAGAGTCACTGCTGTCATATCAAAGAGTCACTGCTGTCATATCAAAGAGTCACTGCTGTCATATCAAAGAGTCACTGCAGTTATTTAAAGAGTCACTGCTGTCATATCAAAGAGTCACTGCTGTCATATCAAAGAGTCACTGCTGTCATATCAAAGAGTCACTGCTGTCATATCAAAGAGTCACTGCTGTCATATCAAAGAGTCACTGCTGTCATATCAAAGAGTCACTGCAGTTATTTAAAGAGTCACTGCTGTCATATCAAAGAGTCACTGCTGTCATATCAAAGAGTCACTGCAGTCATTTAAAGAGTCACTGCTGTCATATCAAAGAGTCACTGCTGTCATATCAAAGAGTCACTGCTGTCATATCAAAGAGTCACTGCTGTCATATCAAAGAGTCACTGCTGTCATATCAAAGAGTCACTGCAGTTATTTAAAGAGTCACTGCTGTCATATCAAAGAGTCACTGCTGCCATATCAAAGAGTCACTGCTGTCATATCAAAGAGTCACTGCTGTCATATCTAAGAGTCACTGCAGTCATTTAAAGAATCACTGCAGTCATATCTAAGAGTCACTGCAGTCATTTAAAGAGTCACTGCTGTCATATCAAAGAGTCACTGCTGTCATATCAAAGAGTCACTGCAGTCATTTAAAGAGTCACTGCTGTCATATCAAAGAGTCACTGCAGTTATTTAAAGAGTCACTGCTGTCATATCAAAGAGTCACTGCTGTCATATCAAAGAGTCACTGCTGTCATATCTAAGAGTCACTGCAGTCATTTAAAGAGTCACTGCTGTCATATCAAAGAGTCACTGCTGTCATATCAAAGAGTCACTGCAGTCATTTAAAGAGTCACTGCTGTCATATCAAAGAGTCACTGCTGTCATATCAAAGAGTCACTGCTGTCATATCTAAGAGTCACTGCAGTCATTTAAAGAATCACTGCTGTCATATCTAAGAGTCACTGCAGTCATTTAAAGAGTCACTGCAGTCATTTAAAGAGTCACTGCTGTCATATCAAAGAGTCACTGCTGTCATATCAAAGAGTCACTGCTGTCATATCTAAGAGTCACTGCAGTCATTTAAAGAATCACTGCTGTCATATCTAAGAGTCACTGTAGTCGTTTAAAGGTTCTCTGCAGTCATTTAAAGGTTCTCTGCAGTCATTTAAAGGTTTTCTGCTATCATATAAAGGTTCACTACAGTCATTTAAAGGTTCTCTGCTATCATATAAAGGTTCACTGCAGTCATTTAAAGGTTCTCTGCTGTCATATCAAAGGTTCTCTACAGTCATATAAAGGTTCTCTGCAGTCATTTAAAGGCTCTCTGCAGTCATATCAAAGAGTCACTGCTGTCATATCAAAGAGTCACTGCAGTCATTTAAAGAGTCACTGCTGTCATATCAAAGAGTCACTGCTGTCATATCAAAGAGTCACTGCAGTTATTTAAAGAGTCACTGCTGTCATATCAAAGAGTCACTGCTGTCATATCAAAGAGTCACTGCAGTCATTTAAAGAGTCACTGCTGTCATATCAAAGAGTCACTGCTGTCATATCAAAGAGTCACTGCTGTCATATCAAAGAGTCACTGCAGTTATTTAAAGAGTCACTGCTGTCATATCAAAGAGTCACTGCTGTCATATCAAAGAGTCACTGCTGTCATATCAAAGAGTCACTGCTGTCATATCAAAGAGTCACTGCTGTCATATCAAAGAGTCACTGCTGTCATATCAAAGAGTCACTGCAGTTATTTAAAGAGTCACTGCTGTCATATCAAAGAGTCACTGCTGTCATATCAAAGAGTCACTGCAGTCATTTAAAGAGTCACTGCTGTCATATCAAAGAGTCACTGCTGTCATATCAAAGAGTCACTGCTGTCATATCAAAGAGTCACTGCTGTCATATCAAAGAGTCACTGCTGTCATATCAAAGAGTCACTGCAGTTATTTAAAGAGTCACTGCTGTCATATCAAAGAGTCACTGCTGCCATATCAAAGAGTCACTGCTGTCATATCAAAGAGTCACTGCTGTCATATCTAAGAGTCACTGCAGTCATTTAAAGAATCACTGCAGTCATATCTAAGAGTCACTGCAGTCATTTAAAGAGTCACTGCTGTCATATCAAAGAGTCACTGCTGTCATATCAAAGAGTCACTGCAGTCATTTAAAGAGTCACTGCTGTCATATCAAAGAGTCACTGCAGTTATTTAAAGAGTCACTGCTGTCATATCAAAGAGTCACTGCTGTCATATCAAAGAGTCACTGCTGTCATATCTAAGAGTCACTGCAGTCATTTAAAGAGTCACTGCTATCATATCAAAGAGTCACTGCTGTCATATCAAAGAGTCACTGCAGTCATTTAAAGAGTCACTGCTGTCATATCAAAGAGTCACTGCTGTCATATCAAAGAGTCACTGCTGTCATATCTAAGAGTCACTGCAGTCATTTAAAGAATCACTGCTGTCATATCTAAGAGTCACTGCAGTCATTTAAAGAGTCACTGCAGTCATTTAAAGAGTCACTGCTGTCATATCAAAGAGTCACTGCTGTCATATCAAAAAGTCACTGCTGTCATATCTAAGAGTCACTGCAGTCATTTAAAGAATCACTGCTGTCATATCTAAGAGTCACTGTAGTCGTTTAAAGGTTCTCTGCAGTCATTTAAAGGTTCTCTGCAGTCATTTAAAGGTTTTCTGCAGTCATTTAAAGGTTCTTTGCTGTCCTTTAAAGGTTCTCTGCTATCATATAAAGGTTCACTACAGTCATTTAAAGGTTCTCTGCTATCATATAAAGGTTCACTGCAGTCATTTAAAGGTTCTCTGCTGTCATATCAAAGGTTCTCTACAGTCATATAAAGGTTCTCTGCAGTCATTTAAAGGTTCTCTGCAGTCATTTAAAGGTTCACTGCAGTCATTTAAAGGTTCTCTGCTGTCATATCAAAGGTTCTCTACAGTCATATAAAGGTTCTCTGCAGTCATTTAAAGGTTCTCTGCAGTCATTTAAAGGTTCTCTGCTGTCATATCAGAGGTTCTTTGCAGTCATTTAAAGGTTCTCTGCTATCATATAAAGGTTCACTGCAGTCATTTAAAGGTTCTCTGCTATCATATAAAGGTTCACTGCAGTCATTTAAAGGTTCTCTGCTGTCATATCAAAGGTTCTCTACAGTCATATAAAGGTTCTCTGCAGTCATTTAAAGGTTCTCTGCAGTCATTTAAAGGTTCTCTGCAGTCATTTAAAGGTTTTCTGCTATCATATAAAGGTTCACTACAGTCATTTAAAGGTTCTCTGCTATCATATAAAGGTTCACTGCAGTCATTTAAAGATTCTCTGCTATCATTTATAGGTTCTCTGCAGTCATTTAAAGGTTCTCTACAGTCATTTAAAGGTTCTCTGCAGTCATTTAAAGGTTCTCTGCAGTCATTTAAAGGTTCTCTGCAGTCATTTAAAGATTCTCTGCTATCATTTATAGGTTCTCTGCAGTCATTTAAAGGTTCTCTACAGTCATTTAAAGGTTCTCTGCAGTCATTTAAAGGTTCTCTGCAGTCATTTAAAGGTTCTCTGCAGTCATTTAAAGATTCTCTGCTATCATTTATAGGTTCTCTGCAGTCATTTAAAGGTTCTCTGCTATCATTTTTAGGTTCTCTGCAGTCATTTAAAAATTCTCTGCAGTCATTTAAAGGTTCTCTACAGTCATTTAAAGGTTCTCTGCAGTCATTTAAAGGTTCTCTGCAGTCATTTAAAGGTTCTCTGCAGTCATTTAAAGATTCTCTGCTATCATTTATAGGTTCTCTGCAGTCATTTAAAGGTTCTCTACAGTCATTTAAAGGTTCTCTGCAGTTATTTAAAGGTTCTCTGCAGTCATTTAAAGGTTCTCAGCTGTTAATTATACCATGACGTAGTTAATGTATTGCATCACTCACACGGCAACACGTCTCTCCTCATCGTATGGTATTCTTCAGTGTCGAAGATATAGCCAGGCTGAGCGTGGTAGTCTGCGCAGATGCTTTTGTAATCGTTCTGTATGTCCATCGTGGCGTACTTTTCTTCAGTGAGGAAGAATCGCTTTTCTGGAAAATGGAGTGAATTTGTTAGAGCATGGAATGAGAACGCTAGAACATGGAATGAGAACGCTAGAACATGGAATGAGAACGCTAGAACATGGAATGAATACGCTAGAACATGGAATGAGAACGCTAGAACATGGAATGAGAACGCTAGAACATGGAATGAATACGCTAGAACATGGAATGAGAACGCTAGAACATGGAATGAGTACGCTAGAACATGGAATGAGAACGCTAGAACATGGAATGAGAACGCTAGAACATGGAATGAGAACGCTAGAACATTGAATGAGAACGCTAGAACATGGAATGAGAACGCTAGAACATGGAATGAGAACGCTAGAACATGGAATGAGAACGCTAGAACATGGAATGAGAACGCTAGAACATGGAATGAGAACGCTAGAACATTGAATGAGAACGCTAGAACATGGAATGAGAACGCTAGAACATGGAATGAGTACGTTAGAACATGGAATGAGTACGCTAGAACATGGAATGAGAACGCTAGAACATGGAATGAGAACGCTTGAACATGGAATGAGAACGCTAGAACATGGAATGAGAACGCTAGAACATGGAATGAGAACGCTAGAACATGGAATGAGAACGCTAGAACATTGAATGAGAACGCTAGAACATGGAATGAGAACGCTAGAACATTGAATGAGTACGTTAGAATATGGAATGAGTACGCTAGAACATGGAATGAGAACGCTAGAACATTGAATGAGAACGCTAGAACATTGAATGAGAACGCTAGAACATTGAATGAGAACGCTAGAACATTGAATGAGAACGCTAGAACATGGAATGAGAACGCTAGAACATGGAATGAGAACGCTAGAACATTGAATGAGAACGCTAGAACATGGAATGAGAACGCTAGAACATGGAATGAGAACGCTAGAACATGGAATGAGAACGCTAGAACATTGAATGAGAACGCTAGAACATTGAATGAGTACGTTAGAACATTGAATGAGTACGCTAGAACATGGAATGAGAACGCTAGAATATTTTAATATTTCTTATGTACTGTTTTTTAATTTATAGATTATATTATACTTTAGACTTTCTTAGAATCATCTGTATAAACATTATATTTACAATTATTTTTCTAAATTTGAGCACAATATTTCTAAAAATATGATTACAATATTTCTAAAAATTTGATTACAATATTTCTAAAAATTTGATTACAATATCTCTAAAAAATTTATTACAATATTTCTAAAAATTTTATTACAATATTTCCTTAAATTTTATTACAATATTTCTAAAATTTTTATTACAATATTTCTAAAAATTTGATTACAATACTTCTAAAAATTTGATTACAATACTTTTAAAAATTATTTACAATATTTAAAAAAAAATTTATAATATTTATAAAAACTAATTACAATATTTAAAAAAATTTGATTACAATACTTATAAAAATTTGATTACAATATTTATAAAAATTTGATTAAAAAAAATATCATAATATTTTAAAATATTTTATAATAATTCTAAAATATTTCATCATATTAATTAAAAAAATTACTTCTAATTTTTTAATAAAAACTTGATTTTAATATTTGCGAAACTTGATTACAATATTTTAAAATGTTAAACCTCCACTCACGGATCAAGAAGGTTGTTTTCCCCGTGGCAGGTACCATTTGGTACTCAGGTGTGAGTGTGACCCCTAAGAAACACTGGTTGTTACCACCAGAAGGACCAGACACGCTAAAAATGGTACAGTCACCTTCTTTAGTGTTGATTAGACACATGACTTTACATTCACCTGTAGATAGAAAATGTAGAGATATTTAAGATACTTAGAATGTTCTAGATTAATATAATTCATTGATAAAAATACATATAACATTGAAAATGTTGAATGTAAATTATAATTGTATTTGTGTAATTATTTAGTAGCTAATAGGTAATTTTAATTTAATATTAAATATGAAATATTAATTCATTAATATAAAATATATGAGATTACAATATATGTAAATATTTTTACCTAAAAAAATCACTAAAATAAAAATATTTAAAATTTAATGAAATGTTTCTACTATATTGTTACTATGAAATATATTGTAAATTCAAAAATTATTTTTAATGTAGGTATTTTCATTATAAAAAATAATTTATGATAGAAATTTTTTTTGTAATGTAAAAATATAAATAAAAAATAATAAACATAATAAAATTAAAAAAAAAACTCAATATAATAAAATTGAATATATTAATTATTGTTTAATAAACAAATGTTTCATTAAAAATGGTACCAATAAAATAATAATTATTAAATATAATAAAGATATTTTCTAAATTCTAGTAATTAATCTTTTCTTTCATTTTATCTAAATTTCACTTACAAATATTCTTCACCGAATGTGGTCCCGAAGTTGTATCTACAATATCATAATTCTCATAAACTGTAATATTTCTTCCAACCCCATATACTACATTAATACTTAATATAATCATTAACACCAACATTGCGACGATATTAAATCCGACGTACTTTGCAACGACAACTCTCTTGTCCAATGTTATACTGAACCTACAGCCCGAAATAGACGTCAAATTAATGGGGAATGAGAGTGGAAGATTTCATGCAGGAATATAAATGGGCATGAATATAAAGAACCATTTTTACTCAATTAACTTCAGTACTGATTTATCTTCATTTGCAATTTTGGTGATTAAGAAAGTATTCCCACTATAGAGAACCGAGAACTATATTGCTATAAATGGTATAAAATCAATTCATAAAAATTACCTTATATTATCAAATGCTATATCAAGTTTTAATCATTAGAGCGTTGAAATCAGGGTTTGTTTTAACTTTTCATTATTTTCACTTTCATGTCGCGCTTCTAAGAAAGAGGTTTAAAAGTTCTGATTTTATGTAAAGTGTGATTGAGTAGTGAATGTCACACTCTGATTGGCTTGTGAATATAAAAGTCACATCATGTTATTAATGATGGTAGTAGTTTCATATTGAGCGTGTGTGACTGATAATTTGGATGTCCGTAATTGCACCCTGATATGAGACTAAAAAAAGATGATTTATTTGCAATCTAGTAAACTGAGAAAGAAATGCGAGTCAAATTGACTCATCCTAACATTCTACTCAAAAAAAAGAGTCATATTGACTCGGGTAGAGTCAATCAAGAAAAAGGACCCAAATATTAGATTTTTGCAGCATTGACTCAAGCGATGAGTCAGGCTGACTCGCAATTTTTCTCAGTGTAGTTCATAATTGTGCTGACGTGAATGTTTTTATACCGTGTATGGACTTGGACAATTGAATCCTTGGACATTTCGTCCACTGATAATTCGTCCACGAAATGCCTTATTTTGTATTGTATTTATAATGTGTATATATTTTATACTATATATTATTTATGTACATTCTTTGATATAAAAGTAGAAAATATCCTTTATTGATGTCTTTGCCACAATTCTTACTGCAATATACTTCTCCTGCTCCTATACTGGCCGGCAACATTAAAAAATATAACTGAATACTTTTATTAATGAATTAAATGCATGCCGACCTCACTTTTATTGCACTCGGTCTAATAAAATCTGTTATAAAAGCGAGGCATGTCTTGAAGTTATTACAGTATATAAATAAAGAAAACGAAGAAATTTTTGTGACCTATATTCACAATAACTACATTAAATATCAATAATATTACTCATTTTAGAATATCAGAAGCAATATATTGGTTGGTTCAGAAATTAGTTTTTTATGTATAACATCATTTTTTTAACAGTGACTACATAAAATACATATGTACATGTACATAATATACTACTAAACAAGTGATTGATAATTAAATATGATACAAAAGATTTAGCTAGATATTGGTACTTTTCAGTGTTACGTGTAACTTTTTAAATGTAAAAACGTCCTCTATTTCTTCTTTTAAAAGTAACTTGATGTGCCGATTCATTGATTCATATTAGAAAGATAATTCATTTAGGGTTCTCTAGTTAATGTAAATTTTCTTATCTTTCCATATCTTTTTTTATATAGTAATCGTAGTGGTCTTTTCATCAATCATGTTATCGTTAGATGTGCAATATATTTTCTAAATATTTCATGTACCATTAATTCTTGCTATTTAAATTTTCATATATAGGTTGTCTTAAAAGCTGACTCTCAGTCTCCCTGGCCTTGAATACTTTAGTTGTAATCTTTTTAATGTGTTTTTATTGTGTTATGTAATAAATTGTTTGTTGTTGTTTTATCAGACTGTTCTATATTTTCAGACTCATCATAAAACCATATATGTATAATGATAGTATTTACCTCCATTGTAATTATACTTGATTGAAAAGATTCAAACTCAACTGGAAATCCATAATATTAGAGGCTATTTATACTCTGCGTTGAAGGTTTTTTCAGGTTTCAAGCTTTCGAATAGAAAGATTTCTATTCATCATCAGGAGAAGAGTGGAAAAACCTGGACCTGACAATGAATTTTATGACCAATAGTTGTACGTTGGATTCCGTCTTTCTATTTAAGCTATATATCCTAAAGTTTATTAATATTAATTAATCTATTAAATATTAGAATATGAGACAACATATTAGAAAATTTGTTACTACCTTTTGCTATTGATAACTACATTAATTCTCTGAAATATTTCTACTTTATATATATCTGTGACAAAGTCAAATGTGTTTTATTGTTCTAAAGTGTCTCCTTGTTTCTATGTATGTTCTCTATTCCTATGTGTCTTCTCTAATCCTATGCATTACTTGTTACTATTTGTGTGTCCTCTTGATCCATAAGTGTGTCCTCTTGATCCTAAGTGTGTTCTGTTGATCCTAAGTGTTTCCTGTTGATCCTAAGAGTGTCTTGTTTATCCTTAGTATATCATGTTGGTCCTTATAGTGTGTCTGTTGATCCTTAGTGTGTCCTATTGATCCTAAGTGTGTCCTGTTGATAATATGGGTGTCCTGTTTATACTATGGGTGTCATGTTGATCCTAAGAGTGTCCTGATGATACTAAGTGTGTCCTGATGATCCTAAGTGTTTTCTGAAGATCCTAAGTGTGTCCTGAGGATCCTAAGTATGTCCGGTTAATCCTATGTGTGTCCGGTTAATTCTATGTGTGTCCTGATGATCCTAAGTGTGTCCTTAAGATCCTAAGTGTGTTCTGATGATCCTAAGTGTGTCCGGTTAATTCTATGTGTGTCCGGTTAATTCTATGTGTGTCCTGTTGATACTAAGTGTGTCCTGTTGATCCTAAGTGTTTCTCTCCTAAAGAAAATTTCTCTTTTGTATTTTGTTCATTGATTCAAGTTTATTCGTTCATTTCCTATAATACATTTATTTTCAGAGAAAATTAAATTAACCTGAAGATTGAAATAGTATATTTTCGAAAAGTTGCAAAATAATTCTTTTTTTTAATTATCCTTTCCAATTGGCTTTCAAATTGCATCATGAAGATTTTTTCAACAATGATGAGAAACATCTCTTCTGAAAAAAAAGTTCATCACTTAAATTATTAGAATTTAAAGCTCAATGGCAATTTAATATCACTTACCAAATAAATGACACCTTAATTGCCTTACTACCCATTCACAAATATATACAATATATATGTTTATTATATACAGGGGTGACTCAAAAAAAAAAAAGTGTACCCAACTTAGAATTAATATAAATATCTTATTTATAAGTAGTTAAAAAATGAGTTGAAGTAAATATAAAATTTGATTTTTTTAAAGATTGTACGTGTTCAATATTTATATTGATTCAAACTTAAGTACACTTTTTTGTGAGCAACCCTGTATAACGCACCTATATATATGCCCATGTATACGACAACAATGGAGTGGAAACATCTGTAAGTTCAGACTAACATGTGTTTCTCTTTAATAGTGGCATCCAGTTTGACAAGTGAATTTGTTGAGAGAAGTGTGTGTAAAGTTTTATGTTAAGTGAAAAGTGTAATGGAGACTGTAATATTATGTAAAATCTATTTGTATGTATGATATATATCGATATTCAAAGCATATGAATTGGATACGACGATTGTGTAAGTATCGTCAAGTGGTTTATTAGTTAGAGACCTTTAATTCCCGTTGAAAATAACGGTTTTTAGTATTATTGCCTATTGGAGTAACTTAAAATTCCACACATGGTTGGTGATTTCAGATTCAGTTATTAATTTATTTCTGATTATTATATTAGTGTCCGGGAAATTGACCAGTGGAAACTACAAGGTGGAAAACTGCCAGGCGTAAAATTGAGTCACTTACTTCATTTATGTATTTTTTTTCACTTTATACAACATTATTTGGTTATATAAACACATTCTAACAACATTTTTATTAATTAAAAAAATTATTTTGCCCGTCAGTGAGAGTTTGAGAGGACGTTATTAGCCAAGTTACTCATTATATAGTTTTTGTATCCGTTAGTTTGTCGCTCTGCAAACTTTATAATTGTTTAATGACTTGGATAAAAGCATTTACCTTCTCTAAAATTATTTTTGTTCAAGTCACGTACTAATCAAAACCGAACGACCAAAACTCAATAAGTACAGAATCAATTTTAAAATACATTAAGATGCACATGAATTCAAATTTTTAACGAGGGAAAAAGAAGAACTAAAATTATTGAATTACCTAACCTTAAGTTATTTTCTACTAACTTCAAATAATCAAAAACATTTCATAGTGGCACAAAAGAAACTTTTCAGTAATTAAAAGAAAACATATTTGATGTTAAATCAAAAAGAAACTGCTATAATGTTTATTTGTGAAATGATGAAGTACACATGACAGCCGATCGAGTATCACATGTAAATAATTTAGAGAAGTTTGTTTGCTTATATTACTTATTCGATTTTCAATTACTTGACAATATTTTAACTGAGTATTATCGGTATTGGTATAGTTCAAATCAAATTAAAGGATTAAAATGTTCTTAGAGCGTGTTTATAACCAAATAATGTTTCAAAAACTGACTGACAATATTTTCCTTCTAGTAATTTCCCTTTACTATTATATGTATAATACCCTGCATTGCTTAAAATTATTTTCAAATAATATAGTTTTCTTCATAGACTGATATTGTGACCGGTATATTCCACCCTGGTATATTCCACCCCGGTAAATTCCACTCCGGTATACTCCACCCCGGTATATTCCACCCTAGGTATATTCCACCCCGGTAAATTCCACCCCACTTTACGGATTAGGTTTGTCAGTTAAAAATATTAATCATTAATTAATCTTTTATATAATACTATGTAACTTTCATTTTCATTGTAGCAAATTAAGCCTTTTGCTGATCAATCACAAACTGTTAAGTATTTATTTTTCACTACACATGTGATAGAACAGCAGAGGGAAAGGTTGTGTGGACGCTCTTTATCAGTTGAGGTATTTAATTTTTCAATCACTAGTTGATTATCTTCACTATCACTAACACAACAGTGATGTTAACTTTATGATGATGTCATAGAGTACTTCGTGTTAACTTATTTTTATTTTGAATTTGGTATTTTGACTTCGAGTAAAAGTGGTGTGAAATAGTTTTTGACCGAAGACTATTTTTTACATCGAGAGTATTTTACATGTTTACTATTTTTTTAAACAAGAGGTGGAAATTAGTGCACAGGGTTTTAAGACTGGGGATATTATTGCCTTATTTTACATAGAGAGATTTTGACCACGTAAGATTAGTCCTAGAATCCAAAACAGCAATTTATAAGCAAAACACCTCTTCCAACTGGTGACAGGACTTTTGCCCGGCGGAATATTGACCGGCGGAATTTTGCCAGGGTTGAATTTTGCCATGCAGATTTTTACCCGGCGGAATGTTCCCCGTGGATTATATATTTCTATTTTTAAATTGGTAAATTGTAAATGAAAAGTTTAAAATGTGAGATGCAATTTACATAAATATAAATATGAATCAATTTAGTGTAACTTTAACATATTGTACTATAACAAGTTTTATTTAACTAATGTTAAATAGCCACGTAATTGAAAATAAAATGAATTCGAATTTACTGAAAATAATTACAGAACACCTTATAAATTTAACTGTAATAAATTTTGGCAGTGGTTTAGTTTTAGAAAATACTTTATTTTTAAAATATTGTAACTTATTTTTCAACTGGTGTTTGCAATTCACTCACAGCTTCCTTCGCCTAGTGCTTCGTGACGAACTATGACCACAGTACAGAGAATATATAGTATCCCAGAGCTATAAGGGGGATATTACGCGTGTCCCGGTAGGCTGTGACGTCACATGTCAACAATGGTGCGTACGTTTGTACGTACAGTACAAACACAAAAGATGGCTGTAACACACCCAACTTTTGTTAAATAACGTTTTCGGTGATATTTTTTTTAATTCCACATTACCGCATGCTATTATCCAATCTCTATAGTCATACGGACGAAAATTAAAAAATGACTGTTGATGAAATTGCTACTAGTCTTTTTACACCCAAAATAGTAACAAATTTTTAGTCTTGAAGAAGACGATTTATTCAAGATAATTAGATCATTAATCAGATCGGTCGCGTTGGCCGCTATCTTAATTCTCTATTCCACGTGACCCACAGCAATTCTGTTTACTATGACGTGACCTCTTGTTTACATACATGACGTCACAGCCTACCCAGAATAAATTTGAATAATACATGTAACTGGGGTACTATACTATTCTGTTTACTATGCTATGACTTATATTAATATGTTTAATAATTTCATTTAATGATTTCATAGTTTTCAATCTTACGTTTGACATTTTTATAATAATAATATCTTTTCCACGTGAACTTTATATTATTGACGCCATTGTGAAAGGGATATGACAATAACTCTCTTATTAATCAAACATCAGGAATCAAGTGCCGAATTATATTAATTATAATCATTATAAATAAAACGCTTCGACCAACTTTTTCAAGTCGTATTACAAACATAAATTTGTAGAACCACTGATACCTTCTATTGTTACCTACCTGCAGTTACCATGAATACCATTTGTAATAACTGTTAAATTGCAACGATAATATAGTTTTCTTAAGTTATCGAAAATGTTGAATTATTGTTAGTTAGGTTAACCTTAATATGTGAATTCTACAGGACTGTCAGAATATATGTAAAACAGTTGAATTAAAAGATGTTTTGTATGATTCTAAGTAAATTTAAATTAATTTAATTTTCAATTTTGTGGCTATTTAACATTAGTTAAATAAAACTTGTTATAGTACAATATGTTAAAGTTACATTAAATTGATTCATACTTATGTACAACAACACATAGTTGGGACTACATTGGGACCCATGATTGGGACAACCTTGTTTTTTGTATATGTTGAACCAATGTTGGGACCCAAGATTGGGACAAGATTTCATTACTGTCTCGATATTGTCCCAACCCCACTTTAGTTGGGACAACATTGGGACAATGATGTCCCAATGTTGTCCCATAAGTAATACTAATCACAAGATTGTCCCAAAAAATTAATTCATTTTTTTAGGGGCTTAACATCTGCTTCTGAACTAAAGGCTACATCGCTGACGTCAAAAAGAAAATTAATACAAGAGACAAAAAGAAGAAAGCAGACAGGTAAGTAGCTCCAATAACAGAGTCACCTACCACCATTGGTGACATTACTCATGAATGCAGAAGAGCTACTCCGTGAATACAGTCACTTCCCAAATAATTAAATATCTGCTTAATTTATTAATATTATTCATCTTGCAAAATATGGGTCTATGTCAATTGATCCCCGGTCAAAAGATCCTCGGTCATTTGATTCCCGGTCATTTGATCCCCATACCATTTGATTGCCGGTCATTTGATTTCAGTCATATTTTCCGTTTATACACCTACTATTCATTCATTATATTCCAATATATTAATTATTTAACATATAATAGAAATATGCACCCTGCAGTCGATGAAGTTTATAATGAAACTAAGTAAAAAGGGAACAAACAGCTAACAAGAAATAAAATAATATTTTATTCAAATAAGTAACAATAAATGCTTTTAAATTTATATTCCGGCAACAAAAAATATTTAATGGTAAAATCATATGTACAGGCATACCCCAAACGTATTATTGCTGGCACATATGACTAATCAAATATATTAGGAGTATGTCTCGTTATTATTTCTTCTGGTATAGGAGATAATTGAGGAGTAACGTTTGGCAATTTTATCGGTAGTTTTCAGTTAAGCTTTTTTTTCAGTTAAGCATCATAAAGGTGGGAAAGCAATCCATCCCACCTATATAATCATAATGTTTGTAATAGTTACGGAGAAAACAGCTTAACTGAAAGTTAGGTATATTCACTTAGCTTGCGAAGTGAATATACCTAACTTTAGTTTGCTAGAGTTAGTTAATATTTCCTATCACCTGTAGTAAGTTATCTGACTAGTTGTAAATGTAAATTATATGTAAATTCAAATAGATTATTTGTTTCGATAATAAGTTCTAGCTGTTTAAATTCTGTTATTTTTTTCATTGTATATAAAATTTATTATATAAATAGTAGAAGTCAAATTGTTTCACAAGTTTATCTATTGTGTAAATAGTAAATGGCAGATCGTAATAAATTATTGTACGCATAATATATGATCAAACAAAAAATATGACTTGGAATCGAATGACCGGGGATCAAATGGTATGGGGATCAAATGACCAGGGATCAAATGGAATGGGGATCAAATGACTGGGGATCTTTTGACCGGGGATCAAATGACCGGCCACTGCAAAATATAGTATATTGTGAATTGTTTGAAAAAAAAATCAATTTTAAGCTATACTGTAATCTATAAATGGAAAGAAGCGTCACTATGTGTTTAGAGCAAGCACTAAAATCAGAGGAAATACTATTATCTTAAAATCGAAGCTCTTTTATTTACAGACAGTTAGTTCTCACATAGAATTGTTGATGTTTAAAAAATAAAATCAGTAAAACAAACAGTTGCTCAATTATTTGTATTATTCATAGCACTAATTTAACAACTATTATAACAGCTCTCTTGATCAGATTAACTGACACTTGGCAAAACAAACTTCCGAATAAAAGAATGAATACATACTTAAAATTTAAATGCAGAAATAATTCTTAAAATCCAGAGGTCAAAGAAACTGTAGAGATGCAGGCCTAAAGCTGAAACCTCAGTGATAGAGCCACCTTATAGCAGAGTAGCTAGGGGCAAATTTTTGCTTTAGGCCTGCCACCGATTTTCGATGTTTAGACACTATGTATTGTATAGGCAACATGTGAAATCTAATGACCTTTTTCACGAATAGTATTTGTTGTGGAAATTCTTCGTTTTCGTGATATAGCCTAATTAATTTTCAGGTAGGCTGGTTATGTTACGGGAGGAGGGGGGGGGGGGGATAATAGATATCTGATGTTGCATCAAAAGTATGTATATTGATGGGCGTGCCGCCACCAATCCCCCCTGTCAGGTCTTTAAACAATCATGGAGTGTACAGTACTATAAAATTGCGGATAAAACTACCTACAATAACGTTTTCAAATCACAAAACGACTTCATCAAAAAAATATATGTGCCGTTAATTCTAGAAAAATGACTAGTATGGGTCATGCCTAATGATATCTTTTGTACTGGAAACTTAATTGCGTTATATCTCGTAAACGAAGAGTTTTCTCAAAAAATGGTATTCGTGATAAACGTCTTAAAATGGCTTCTTTTACCTATAGGGTCGGACGGGGTATCACTGCGCACAATCCCGCAAACTCTGTTTTTACTCGAAAGCTAAAGATACTAGAGAAACTTTTTTTCTCGTGATGAAATGGTCATAACTGAAGACGGTCCTCAACCAGTTTCGAAATAATAACTAAATAAATAAAATACTTATTAGCAATATTTTGTGTGCAACTTTTAGTGAGTGCATCGGGGTATCACTGTGCACATGAAGGGGTATTACTGCGCATTGCATAAACACAGCACTTCTCTCCTCCACCTATATACCTCCTATCCCCATTTCAATGCCCCTCTTCCCCTCTATCTAAGCCCCCTTCTTTCCCCATCTAAATATCCCTCTCCTCCCATCTTAATTCCTCTCTTCCATCTAAATTCCTCTCTCCTACCATTTTAATCACACTCTCTTCTCATCGAAATCTCCCTCTCATCCAATCTAAATCCCCCACTTCCCCATCTATTTCCCTCTCTCCCCCATCTATTTCCCCATCTCCCACATCTAACTCCTCCTCCCCCTCATCTAAACGTCTATGTTTCCCTCTCTATATGCCCTCTTCCCAATCTAATTGTCCCTTGCTTTTTAAACACATATTTAATGAATCTGCAACAAATTTAACACTTCAATTTTACGTAACTAGTTAACTACTTATATCAAGTAATATGATACGGCTCTAGGACAACTGCCATGGGGACAATTGCCATGCGGACAACTGCCATGCAATATATTACAATTTTATTTTGGGTGAATTGTAATGCACTTGTAAACTTAAAATTTCTTGGAATTAATTTGATGTGAAGTATGTATATTATTATTTTAACCTAAAATTTTAGTATAAAAATGTTAATTGTATAGTAAGAAATTCTGAATGAAGAAGCATTGAAATGAATACTAGATTTCTTTCTTTGTTGCAATCATTTTCTTTCACATTTTACGCCTTAAATAATCAAATAGTTGACAAAAAGATTGAAATCTATAGATACAAAACATTTTTTCAAACATTTCCGAATACAAAGAATAGTACAAACATAAGCTTTAAAGGTTAAATTTTTCAGTGAGTGTGGTTTTGCATCTTACTATTTTAAAGTTTTTTTTTTTTCACACAACACTGTGCATATATGAGTTAACTAAAATGTTGATTTGTTATTAGTATAATAACAAATTTAATAAAAAATATTTCAGTAATAATTATTCTCAAATTTTGACAATTTTCAAATATTTATAAGACATGTTTCTGATCGGTGGGAGCTGGAAACAAAGAAACTATAGAAAAACAAATTCAAATTCTTACAAAGTTTCTTATAAAAAAATAAGATAAATACTACTTCAGTTTCTAATCCTGAATCTAGCAGAAAAGTTTGATTTTACAAATAAGAAATATTAATTAACCCAATGAAAATTCTTAAATAGTAAAATGCAAAATCACACTCACTGGAAATTTTAACCTGTAAAGCTTGTGTTTGTACTATTCTTTGTATTTTGAAACAACCATTTGATTTATTAAGGAGCTAAATGGGTTAAATGGGTTAAATATGATTTATAAAAGAAAATTAATTTAGTATACTTCAACTTTAAATTCTGAATCTACCGTCAATATTAATTTTTATACTTCTTTATGCACAATTTCGGACGATACGATTATGCTTAATTTTTAGGTTAAGATAATAATATACTTCACATCAAATTAATTCCATCAAAGGTTAATTTTACAAGTGCATTACAATCAACCCAATATAAAATTCTAATATATTGCATGGCAGTTGTCCGCATGGCAGTTTGTCGAATGGCAGTTATCCACTATGGCAGTTGTCCGCATAGCAGTTATCCGCATGGCAGTTGTCCGCATGGCAATTGTCCGTACACCTATCGTACGTTTATTGTTAATCAATATTTAATTCAATAACCTCTCATCCCCCCCCATCTAAATATCTCTTCTCCCTATCTTAATACCCCCTACACCAAGTTGAATAACTACTACGATCGTAAGTTTCTTGTTAATCAAATTTATAATTAAATAACACCTTATTCAATATATATGCCTTTATTAAAAGCTAAAAACTCATAATTTTTATATTTATTTACATACAAATATGGTTATTAATGTTGCGTAGTGATGCCCCTCTACCTCTTAATTATCTGGGGTATCACTGCGCACGGTTGCGGCGGGAAAACTGATAAAACTGAGAAGTTGAAAATTTGATATAATGTATCTGTAATTGTTTGTGCTAACATGTTAAAACAATATGAATCTATAAATCCTGGTTCTAGAGCTTTTGAAGAGCTTGCGGGATTTGAATATCACCAGCGCAAACTTTTTTCAGATCGTTCTGAGAGCAACACATATATCGCGACTGAGCTCTAAAAATACTAATAGGATAATGGTGCGTCATGATGTTCATGGGAGAAAAGCAGATGCTTGAAATGATGGTGCAATCAGACTTAGGCTAAAACAAGTGGTTTTAAAATTATAAGGGGTGCAGAGTGATACCCCATAAAAAGGGTATGCGGAGTGATACCCTGTTCGACCCTTCAAAGTGTCAATATATTTTAAATCGGAGGCTGCCTAAAACACAAAAATATCTAGCTAGGTACCTACTTTACATTTTTTTAAATTGAATGGATGTAATATTTCACAAAATAAACGAACTAAACTGGTTTAGATATAAATTTAAAGATTGATAGCTTATTTGGAATGGTTAACTATACTATCTGCTCAGTACTATGCAGCTATGGCCCGTGAATTTGAACTAGAATTGGAGATAATATTGGAATAATATTAAGGCATGACTTGGGATAACAATATTGGTCCAATTGTGATGTCCCATTGTTGGGACAACATTTTCTCCCAAGTAACCAAGCAAGTCCAAATGGCACAATCATGTCCCAAGAAAGTTCTGCTGCCTGGGGAGTTAACATGGCTGTGTAATCATTGGACCCTCTTTTTATTTGAACACGACATGAGTAATTATGTATGTGACCATCACTGGAAAAACATATTGAAATGTAATTAATAATTTCCTTGAACCTTAACTCGAAGCAAAACATTTAGAAAATAATTGTTATCAACAAGATAGCGCCATGAGTCACACTGCAAGAGAAGCAATAATTCTTTAAAATTGTTTATTTCCGCAAAAATCTTAAAGGGAAGTTAAAGTAAGCTAGCCAAAAACAAACCATGAATTACAAAGGAATGTTCAAAAGGAAATAAGGAAATTAACAGCAAAACATTAACAAAAGTTTCAGACAAGCTTCGTAATGTGTACTGTCGCAAAAAATAAAAACAGGCGTGAATTAATATAAATTGTTTTATAAATAAAAAAAAAAACGAATAAAATTTTTGACATAAAATTTTAAGTTCTGCCCTTAATAGTTTAAACGTTAGTAATTTTTATTTAATGAGGCATCCTTATTGGCCAACCTTGTATATATGGTTCACGCCATTTGGTGATTTGCACAATCTCAAGAATACGCTGCGCATTTTCAAACCTCTTTACCCTCTAATGCCGAGCGTGCGTTAATAACTTCATTTTATTTATTGTGAAAACGAATACCAATATATGTGTATCAGGATGCAATCAAACAGTCATCAAACAATCATCAAGTGTGCAGTACAACAAACTAACGGATACAACAAACTACATAACGGCTATTATTGTTGAGAGTTTCAAAATAATCTTCCTTTTATATTTTGTCATCTTAGTTGTGTATTTAAAAGTATTTATATCAAAATAAAGATATTTTGAAGCTCTGAACATAGAGAGTTAGTTGGCTGCTAGTTTGTTGTATTGCACACCTCATTTTTCTTTAATGACCTGGCAGGAGTGGTGGGGGATGCCCATAGAATAATAATATTATATACTTGAAAGAGCTAGTTGTGCAGCGACTACAGGACGCTTAAAACCTTATTTTGTTTCAGTCATAGAGTTATGATAAACTACTCTATAGAGAGGAAGGGTTGCAGCGATTGCAGGACACTAAGGAAGACGGTGTAAAACCTTATTTTGTTTCAGTTATATTGTTTCTCCATTGAACTGACGCCAGATTGCCAGTCACGTGAACACAAAATAAGGATTTGAGCGTCCCGCAAGACGCGATATTATTTATGCCACTGACTCACCACTTGGGGACGCCCCCCGATACACAATAGTAGTATTTGACTTCATAATGAATTCAATGAAGTAAGGAATCAACGCGCGCTCGCTTTTAAGGGATGGGATGAGTTTAAAAACGGGCAGCATATTTTCGAAATTTTGAATTTTAATCACTGAAAAGGTTTTATTTTGTACCCACTATGAAATGTTTTCGACTATTTGAAGTTAGTTGAAAATAACTTTTAAGGTTAGGTAATTCAATAATTTTAATTAGTTCTCTGTTTTCCCTCGTTAAGAATTTGAATTCATGTGCATCATTATTAATGTGTTTTAAAATTTATTTTAGAAAATTTTAGAGAAGGTAAATGCTTTTTTCTGTGTTTATTATTCATATATTAAAGATATAAATAGAAATGGGGAAATGAATGTGCACTTTAAAAGACACTAAAAAGTTTATTTTGGTTTCTTTTGAATGAAGAAAAATCAAATTATATCTTATTTGAAACAATCTATTCATAATTTACAGATTATTATAAAAATGAGGAAAAAAATTGGAGTACTATTTGGAACATTGATAGTAGTTTCTATCTGCTTGTTTGTGGTCGAAAATGGTAAGTTGTTTGGAATATGTTTTCCTAAAAAGATGTTAACCTTTTTTTTACCACTACTTTAATCAATATTATTAACAGGTTTACTTGAACTGCGTAACAATAAAAAATACGCTGATGAAAAAGCAAATATATGCTTGGATGTGGAAGGCTATACAGAGACAAGTGCTAGTGATGACAAGAGCAGAATACTGATAATCAGTCCTCTGGGAAGAGCAGGTTCTTCTTGGATCGGAGAAATGCTTTCGGAAATTGATGAGAATACCTACTATGTTTTCGAACCAATAACAGGCTACTGGAGGAACAATATAGCTAAAGTCACACCAGCTGCTTCTCTAAGCGTAATCAGTGACATTTTTTCTTGTAATTTCCCGGAATGGATGGTACGGCGTACTAATAAATGGCCACCGTCGCTAATGCTTTTTAGGAAGAAATGTGGTATACGCTGCAGAACTACGAATGACTTCAATGACCGCTGTAAATCTTCCAGTACTTTCATCATCAAGGTAAGAATTTGAGAGTATTTGAAAAATTAGATTGAGTACCTGTTTAATGAGACTCTGCTTATAAAATACAAAATAAAAGTAATTAAAATTAAAAATACTATTAAAAACAGTTTGATTCTATATAAAGCTATATAATGTAGAATCTAAATATATAAAATATAGATATTTAGTCATATTATTAATTTGGTCTGAGTACATCAAAATGAAATCGACAGATACATTCGTGTACAGAAAACTGTCACTGACTTTTTTTCACTGTACAAGTACTTATTTCTTTATTAACCTCAAAAAATAAATAGTAAATACTCTATTCAGTATTTCACCTAAGGTTAGGTTAGCGGTCGGGTAGAGATGGTTTGGGGACCTCCTCTGCCTTGTTCGATAGCGACAAATTTATACTCTACAGAAAACATCAATTAATTGTAAAAACTACTTCTAGTTATTTTTAATTAATTGGTGGTCTGACTTCGAGTAAAGTGATGTGAAACGGATTTTGACGGGGAATTTTTCGCACCGAAGTATTTTTGCAACATTTTGTATTTTTACATGGGGGGTTTGGTGCAAGGGGAATTTAATCAGGCGATTTATTGCACGTGGTTTTTGGACCGTTTTTTTTTTTGCATGGGGGTTTTTGACCACTTTTTTATTTGCACTGGGGGCTTTTGTTCTGCAATCGTCACATATACATAAACTCTTCAATAATAAAATAAAATTACTCGAAATTGATTAATATATTGGATTATCAATGAGATGTAATCTTGAAAGATGAGTAACACTTAAAAAAACAAAAAATGCAGAAATGTTTTGCATTACGTTAACTACTACCTTTGTAACTATTTATAGCGGTACACGTAAAACTGCCAGGCGGAAAACTGCCATGCGGAAAACTGCCGAAGCTGAAAACTGACAGGGGGAAAACTTTAATTTAATGACTTTAGTCAATATTAACATTTTAATTTATAAAAAAAACCGTCAGCACTTCGTTAAAGACTTAAGGGGACATTCCTTTGTATAGTAATAACTATATAGATATTGAATTACTTAATATTCACAGTAAATTAATATTTCAACAGAGCTACTTTATTACACACAATGAAGTTATAATTACCATTTTAATCATATCTACTAAGTCACGTAATTTTAAAAAACTTTTTAAGTTACGTATATAGTCCCTTGTTTTAAATTTCTTATTGACGCCAGCAATATATATTTGGGTGAAATTCGAGTGGAATTTACAGAGAATTAGGTAGGTAAAAGCAGTTAATAATCATAGATGATGTGTTGCAAATTCTAAATATTTCACAAACATCGATCAACGTTGTTTTATAATAAATAGAATTGAATATGAAGCTTGAATACATGTTCACTTCTCAAATTATTAACACAAAAAGAACTAGTTAGATACTAAACCCATTATGAACTGATAATGTAAATATGCGTTGTGTAAAAAATGAAATTGTACTCTGTCCCTAATACAATTATTTCTTTGTTTTGTAGCGGTCTCTGGCCGTTCGAAGAATTAGGCCAGTTTCACCTCCAATCAATATTTCTTTATTTCATTTTTATATTCATTAAAATACGTCTATTTCTATTTCCATTATTTAATTCTGTAATAAAAGTATTTTCTCTAATGGAAATAATCACATATATATCTATCTAAACATTGTACTTCTTTTGTAAAACAATATTCTATTTTTGTTAATAGTAGTTGAGTAATAATTGTATAGTTTTTAAGTGTTTTTGATATTAATGAGCTGGTATCTCTTATGGTCTTCATTCTCCTTAATATGTTACCATAAGAGATATTTGTATGACGGTTACCACAGTCTGGGAATACACCTTGCCTTAACGGACTAACTACGACGTTCAAATTTGGCACAAAAGGTTATACCTTACCGGACTAATAACGGCGACAGTAACGCCCAACGTCTTACAGTTTCTTCTCTTAGTATTTTCTAAGAAAGGTTTTAGTGTTTAATTTCTATATTGAATTTGAGTTAGTTCTGTCATATTTATATAATAATGTATTAAAAAAATTCTAATAAGTTTGTCAACATTTAACTATTATTTTTGTTTTGTATACTAAGAAAAAAATGAATGTCCCCTTAACTGCTGAGCGAAAGGCAAACGGAATTTTTTATGAATTCAAATGATATTATTGACTGGTCATTAAATTGCCAGTACATATTGACTGGCAGTTTTCCGCTTCGGCAGTTTTCCGCTTGGCAGTTTTCCGCATGGCTGTTTTCAGCCTGGCAGTTTTCCGGACACCATTCATAACATAATAATGTTGGTAATAATGGCGAACTGCTATGGCCTATGCACCATTTAAAATTTAAATCATTTCATTTAAATACATGTGTAATAACGAATATTATTTTCGCAGGACATACTAACAAGTCTGAATACAACTAGAGATATTTTGTCGATGCCGTCAATGAAAGGACTAAAAGTTATTTATTTGGTGAGGGATCCACGCGCACAAATGTTTTCCAGGTAATTTTTTTTTTGTTATTTTACAAAAATAAGCTGGCTATAATTTAATCAATATATTTTCTATAAATATTCTTCTTTATCATCTTGTGTTCATGTAAGGAATAAAGATTTGTGTTTATATGAATCTGTATGAACAATACGTGTTTTTGAGGCCTTCTTTGCTTGTAGATTGGCATATTATAAAATATAGGTACTAGGTAATAAAAAGTCCTATCCCCAAAAATATTGTTTTAATAGGTGAGGCTAATATCCCTTGTAAATTATAATCCATCTGTAAATAGCATTAAATTTGATAGCATTAATTAGTTCCTATATGTTTAATAATATTTCATAATGAATTCATTATAATATCCGTTAAACTTGAAAGTTGATAATTTTATGTCCAAGGAAAAATATTACGAGCCTCTTGTTTTTAATATCAGATAATTTAATGTATTCAATATATACTATCTGGGTACAGATATAGAAAACGAGAGGAATTATTATGTGAACTTTTATTTACTTTAGGTATTCATTGACAGTGTATAATATGAAAGCCCGACATGCAACTTTTTATTATAGAATTCTTATCGAGATACAAAACCAAGAGCGTACAATCTTTTTCTTCTGTGTCAGATAGGGTTTCGTAGTATTATTGAACACCAAGTATTAAAATCTCTAAAAGTATATAAAAAAGATGTCTGTTGAGTTCACCGCCCTCAATTCACCGTCGGATAGTTCACCGTCTGATAATTCATCTCATGGTAAATTTCACCGTAACTGAATTCAGCGCACTGTATATTAACTGCAAATCAATTTAATTAATTCAAAGTAGAGCAAAACAATTTATTACAAAAATGATTAACCAAGTCTTAAATTTAACAAAGCCATTGGTTTTTTTCTGGAATCTGCTGTTTTTTTCTAGTCCATGCTATTTATAAAGATGACCAAAAACAAATAAAATGTCGAAGGTTGACGCAGGGAACTGAATGAACAAAATACTTTTGTACACGCTAATGTAAGGAATCTTTTAGAATGTATCAAGCATGAACAATAACTAACAGAAATAACTA